>CM053789.1:823743072-823848072 GCA_028749045.1 Cupressus sempervirens | reverse complement strand
TAATCAAGACCCACCTATTATGACATACATTGAGTATATACAAAAGTGAAATGGGAGAAGGACAAAACCCCCAAAGAGGAAAAAGTCCCCCCCATAAAAGAGAAGAAGAAGGAGATAAGGTAGTCCCCTCCTAAAAGTAAGGTGTCGATCAATGAGAAATGCTCCAATGTAGAAGTTGATCCATGACTGCTGAATAAAATTCCTCCCCGTTGGAAGAAATAATGGCAGAGGTACTGGTGAGATGCTTCCACCATTTGTGGAAAGAATCTTGATGATGAACGATGTCTCTTAAACTTGTTCAAGTGTCCTTGTGTCGATACTAATGATGGCTCCTTCCAAAATAATTGAGAAGAAGTGCAGATCTAGCAAGGAATGCTATAGAACCTGTTTCAAAGAACCAACAGTTTCCTCAAATGATAGAGAGACCTCCTACAACTTCTATACATAAGGATCCATAATCACATTAGCCTATAAAGACTGATCATGTATAGAATGAACATGAGGGTCAGAGTAGGCCCTCGTAACAACTATAGAAGGATCATCTACATCAAAGAGAAGCTGGATATCAATAAAAAAGTATCCCAAATTGGCTATGTGTGACTCCATGAAAAAAACTAAAATGTCAGTGAAGAAGTCATCACCTGAGGTAGGAACTAGAAGACAACGTGTACCCTACTGTGGTGAAGTACATGAATCTATCACTATGGAAATGGATGAAGAATTTTCCTCAAAAACAAGATGAATATCATCGAGGATGTTCCTGACATCGTCAATGTGAGACTCCACAAACAACTATGCAATGTCTGGTAGGAAGTCATTGCATGAAGGTAAAGCAGTAAGACATAAAGTGTCCAACTGCACTAAATTTGAAGCATTTATGGCTGAAACAAGATCAGTAGGAGCAACAAGAGCATCTAGAGGTGTGATCTCATCTGGAGTAATTGGAGTAATTGGATGTAGATTGTCCTTTGGAGATGGAGGAACACATGGATTTCCATATGCTTCCCAAATAGAAATCAAAATATCATAAGGAAAATTTTCCATTTTAAGAGGAGCAAAAAATTCCTTATACTATTATACTATATGATTTAGGCACTTTCTAGCCACTTGCCAATTTAGGGTCTATTTATGAAAGCAATATTTTAGAACCTATAATATGATTACAGATCTGGAAAGTAGACCAAAAAATATACACTTTAAAAAAAAATGGAACTTGATTTGGAGTCTAGATGAGCCCATACTAAGCATTTTAAGTGGTAAAAATTGGGATTTGTGAGTTGCAAAAAAATTCAAGAACAAAGATGTCAAACTTCCTACACCAATTTGTAGATCACAAAATCCAACCTCAAAACAAAAAAAATTGCTCGCAAAAAGGAGTCCGTATGAGGGAGATATAGCTGCTTAAAAATCACTGTTGTAATTATTTTTCCTAAATCACCGCCGTTGCGCCTCGAAAAATTAGATGGCTCTAGATTTTTCCTTAGATGTCTGATTTGGAGGAAACAAAATCTAATTTGGGGTTTTTTTTGACCTTCTGAATGTGATGCAAATATTTGATTTGCACTAGCAAGCACTAATCTTCACCTGCAAAAAATCTCTCCTATGGCTTGACGGCTAAAAAATTTCCAAAAAATAATGCAAATCTGAAAAAAATTGTAGAGATGCAAATGCAAAAAAAATGTAGATTTGAAATGATCATACCAATTCTACAAATCAGGCCTTTGAGTTGCCAGTTTGCAAAAAAAATGTTGCCTCAATTTTGACTATGCCTAGGGTAGGCAAACTTATAGTCAAATTTTACCAAATTGACATTTCAGACACAATGGCAAGGTCAAATCTAGCTCTATATGCTCCCAATGACTGTGATACTCCAAATTTGGGCTGAGGTGTTGAAGCAACAAGATGGTCTCAAACGGCTATGTGAAGAGAATTCCCCCAAGAGCTTTGATACCATGTAAGAATTTAGTATAGGTTTGATATCATGTAAGAATTTTTCTTAGGTCAAGATTCACCTAAGATTGTAGAACTCGAACACAAGCACAACTGTAGACCAAAAAAGGAGTATGATCAATATATTAGAGTATGTCCTCATACATTTCTCTGTATTGTATGTTCAAACACACTAGGAGTGTCTATAAATAAAGGCCACTCAGGAAGCACCTAGAATGTCTCTAGAAAGAACTAGGAGATAAGATAAGCATGAAAACTAAGCACACATCTTATCCATCATTTTGGATGATAGGATAAGAATGAAAAGGTGTATCTCAATTAGAGATGTTGTAGACACCATGTGCTTAATTAGTGTGCTAACTCCTATGTTGTAGACACCATGTGCATGAATGAGGTGTGAACTCTTGTGTTGTCAACATGACAACTCACAAGAGTGTGCATACTCCTAGGTTACTAAATAAATAAATATTAAAAATATGCATTAACCTATTTAAACTTAAGTAAGTGCAAATAGTGAATACTTATTTACACCAACACATACAATTCAATTTCCTCAACTTAATGTATGAGGTAGTGTTCTTGAGCATTGAAAAAAGTTTAAGGTAGACACTTTTGCATTTCACACATAAGTTGTGAAATTTTTCTTTCCCACTATTTTATGTCTCTTTTTTATCAATTTCTTTAGTTGATAACCACCTAAAAGAGATTCAACATGAAAAACCATATAAATGAGAATTTAGAGAAAAATATACAATAAATTACATAAAAAGTAAAGCAAATTACAAATATAATATATACACAACAAATTTAAGAAATAACACTCCTAACCTCATGTATTTTTCAAGATCATATATAACTTATTTAATATTTTTATCAAACTAGTGTGGGTTGGATAGAGGTAGGATGTACTATAATCATTTAAAAATGATCATTTCAATTATGAAATAATACAATAAAAAGTATATGCAATTTTACAAATATATTGTGCATTGAGAACATGACTTACCTTGATGAAGGCATGCCAATCATGTGTAGAATCTCAAAGGATATTAAAGATAAGAATGAATATTTTACATTTGCTATGCAATCAACATGTAGCCAATAAGAAAAATGGAGAAGGCATGCAGCCAATAAGAAAAGTGCAAGGAATGAGCAGAAATTAAAGATTTAATATGGATCATAAATCCATACCTAACCCTAAGTCTTTAAAATCTTTAAAAGGAGGATGAAACCCCATTGTATACATGGATGAGAGAAGTGTATGGGTAAACTATAGTGAAATTAAGTGGGAAGAGTGAAAAGACTTAAAGGAATAGAGCAATATTGAAGCATCTTGTTGATGAAGAAAAAAGTATTAGAATATCGAAGAGTAGCATATCAGATCTCAAAGGATCAAGATACCAGTTTCCCTAGTGGAACAACACATTAATGATATTTGTTTCTTGGTTGATATTGATTATACTTATATCCAAGTAGCAATTCCAAGGGTTAGATGGCTAAGACCATTGGGATATGAGTTAGATGTTGATGAAGCATCAACAACAATCACAACATTTCTTGTGGAGGAAATAGATAAAATTGCCAAACCTTTTGGCACATATGATGTTATGAAATCCAAATTTGAAAAAGAGTTGAAGACAACCTCTATGATTAAGAGGAAGGATAAGCTAGTGAGAAAAATAAAGAAGAAATTTGGTGAAGGCATTAAAGGAGCAAAAGGTGCTAAAGAGGAAGAAGAAGAAGAAGGTGAGAGTGAAGAAGAAGAAAAAGGGCAAGGCCCAATGGAATAAACTCAAGGCTTAGGTGAAGATAAGGAGGAAAGTGTCAAGGAAGAAGAAGCTGAGGAAGCACCAACACAAGTCAAGTCAAAGAAAAGAAAGGCCAAGGTACAACCTCTAGCCCAGCACAAAGCTAAGAAGGTTACAAAGCCTACACAAGCCAAGTAGACACCTGCAATAGGAGCTACCACAAGGGCATCTACTCAAAAGGCCAAAGAGAAAACCAAAGAGAAGAAGAAGGCCACTAAGTAGACCGGTGAAGTGAAAAAGAAAAGGAGAAAGTATGTAGCACAACCAAATTTTGATGATGAGGAGAAGACTAAATCAGAGGACATCAGCCAATATAAAGTGGTAAGCCATCCTCCTGAGTCAGACATAGATAAAATTTGTGAAAATATTAAGAATGCAGATTTCACCAATTTGAAAAATATTGATTTCAATAAGTTAAGTAGAGAGGATCAAAGCAAGATAGAAGAGTCAACGTATGCCATGATGGTAGAATTCAAGTACACAACTCTTGAGTTAGACAATACTATGCTTGGGGAGTTATATGAGATTATTGAAAATAAATGGCATTATTATTTAAAAATGGAGAAGGAAATAAGATAATCAACATTGGCACAAGTGATCCCTGATTTGACTAGAGGTCAAATAACTAAGGCTAACAAGAAACATGGTGGAAAATTTGCACCAAAGTATAGAGCCTTTAGGATCCTACAAAATAAAATTGAAGATGTAGTAAATAAGTCCACAAAATTGTGGAAGTCAATATACAAATTGACTAATGACAAGGATGAAAAAGGAGAAGAGGAGGATATAGAAGCAAATAAGGAAAAGGCTAGTGAGAAGGAGAAAGAAGACAAAATAGAAGAAGAGGAAACAAGAAAAGGAGAAGAAGAGAAGAGAGAAGAAGAAAAGAAAGAACAAGAGAAGAAAGATGAAGAGGAGAAAGAAAAAGGTGAGGAGGAGGAGAAACAAAAAGGAGATCAAATGGTGGCAGCTGAGTAGGAGTGACAACAAGACTAGAGTGTGTAAGACAGACAATTGCTACCTCCTAGCCCTCCTTATGTAACCATCACACTTGCAAACACTATAACTATAAAGGATGGTATTGACAAATCATTTCAGAACATCAATCCATTAACTACAAAGGAGCTCACAAAGATCCTTGACCAATCTACCCAACATGCAAGATTATGTAGTAATTTAGTATTGGTTAGTGTAGATGAGCTACAGAAGTAGTAGCTAACTCATCAAGAGACAAGGTGAATCCACAAAAACCACCTTTTATCTCTATAGCTACTAGTACTCACATTTTAATGCTTCCACCACCAATTTCAATAGTTGATACATCTATAATAGTTGATACCATAGTGCAAAAGCCAAGTGTAGAGGTAGCAAAACACACAGAGAAAATAGGATAGATTGCTACATCTGATCCTATAGTACAGTCAATAGGTACACCTTAGATTATTTTGATTGATCAGGGGAGAACAGATGAGGAAAATGAGGATAAATCAAAAGAAGAGGAGTAGGCCACAATACAAACATTGGTAGAGTTACCAAAAAAGGCACTCATACAAAAATTTTTTAGAAGCTGAGCACTGATGTCATACCTTTGCAAATCTCTACACTTGGGTTGAGCTCAACCAAAGTGACCAGGGTACTTCACTATGGAGACCCTAAGTTAGATGAAGAAATTGTCATACCTACTTATGACTCCAAGACAATCAACATTGAGCAGATCACAAAGATGCAAGATGCATTGAATAGGAGAAAGAGGCAAGAAATAATCAAGAAGGAGTATAAACATAAGAAAGAATTACATGATATTAAGGAAATATTTATGTATGCCTTCAACTTGCAATTACTAGATGAGACAAAGCCTATAATAGAACAATTGTTAGATATTGTTGACCAGGTGACAAGTGAAGACCAGGAGACAAATGTGAAACTCGTGGAATGATCTGAAAGGAAGTTTCAAGGAAAAGTAAATGAGAAAATATGTAGTGACATAGCACTTCAAAAAGTTGAATTGGCCAAGAAGATTGAAAAAGTCAAAACTATACTTGAGAATATCTTCTCATTATACAACAAGCTGTGTGATTTTTCCAATTTCACACAAGAGACATGCCAAAGAATACCGAACTTGGAGAGAAATCTAGGGATTTATAGCACTCAGATGCCAAATAATCTAGCTCAAAGTGAGAAGCATTTTTCTCAAATGCTTCACACATAGAAAGAACTAGTTGCACTCACAAGTGAAGAGGCCAATATAAAGGCCAAATTAATCTAGATTCAATCTTCCATAACCCCACATTTGGAAGTACTCCATAAAGAGCAAGTCTATGCTAAAACTATTTTAAAGAAAGATCCTAATATTTCTACATTAGATGAACTTGTACATCTTGTTGTAGAGAATACCATCCAACATAAGTCACTAGAAATTGCATTGGAGAATTGGAATGCAACTCTTAAGATGATAATGGAGGTCAACAATACATTTTTGACAAAATATGGTATTATTGCTTAGCACCCTTTGACATAAGTGTCAAAAATGGGGAGAAATAAAATAAAGGGGGAGATATAATAAGGGAGATATAAAAAAGGGGAAAAATACTAAGTATTTTAGAGATTACATTCTTTCATTCATTCTTTTGGAGAATAAAGGGGAAAGATTGTAGATAGCTAAAAATGGGAGATCAAAGATAAGACATAGTGTGGGGGAGATACCATGTTTTGGGAATTGTATGGAAGGTAACATAGGTACAAAGTACAAAAATAGGGCAAAGGAAAAGAGTATCAGATACATCAAAACAAGAATTTTGGTTATAGGAATGAAATGGCACAATTAGCTTAGGGGGATTTATAAGAATTTTGAGGTATATTGTCCCTTAAAAAGTTTTGAAATTTTGCCAAGTAGAATGAATACTATACTCATAAGATCAAGCATAAAGTTTAGTTAAGTGTTTTTGACACTCATGTCAAAGGGGGAGATTGTTGGTCTCAAATTGGTTTTGACAACTGAGTGTCAACACACTTAACCAATTTTCATAGAGAAGCCAAGTACACTATATATGCTGAGTTACAATATGCGTTGAGCTAGAATTCCAATAGGTGCCAAACATGATACAAGTACTAAGTGACTTTAGGTGCCGAGTGAACCATGTGAGCCAAAATGTTATATATGCTAAGTGAGCCAGAATGCTATGTGTACCAAGCAAGGTAGAATGCTACAGGTGCCAAGAAAACCAAAATCATATATGTGTCGAGCACCAGTAATCTAGTATGTGCCAAGTAACACAGTTTGGACATGGTTGATTGTAATTACACAAATACCTATGTAAACCATTTTTTTTGGGCTGACATAGAAGAATCTCAAAGGATATTAAAGATAAGAATGAATCTTTTACATTTCTTATGCAATCAACATGCAACCATAAAGAAAAATGGAGAAGGCATGCAAACAATAAGAAAAGTGCAAGGAATGAGTGGGAATTAAAGATTCAATATGGATCATAAATCCATACCTAACTCTAAGTCTTCAAAATCTTTAAAAGGAGGATGAAACCCCATTGTATATATGGATGAGTGCAATGTATGGGTTAACTATAGTGAAATTAAGTGGGAAGAGTGAAAAGCCTTAGAGGAATAGAGTAATATTGCAGCATCTAGTTGATGAAGAACAAAGTATCAGATTATTGAAGAGTAGCATATCAAATCTTAGAGGATCAAGATCAGAGAAGAGCAGATCAAGTGCATGAATTCAACAATCAAGTATTGTAAGCTATCAGGTTCGTTTAATCTAATACTCTCTAGCAATTTTATTAGAAGGAAAATCCTATGTTGATAGGCTAGCTTAACAACTAAGTTGTAGATCCTTTGAAAAGGTGATAAAATCCTTTAATAGGGTGACACTTCATGTAAAGTGTTTGTAAATCTTTTAACCAAGTCACTATTGACGCAGTGTAAAGCCTTTAATAGGGCAGATCATCATAAGTGGTCAAACATTATTGCTATAGTGATTTTGTGGGTATCATCCCCACCCCAATTTTACCTTCTCATTTTGAAGGGTTTTTGAGTTACCAAATTCTAGTGTTATGTGTTGTTGATGCATGTGTTTACTTTATGCTTATTTGATATGTTTACATGCATGAAGTTTACTTTCAATTAAAAGTTTTAATGGATAAAATGTATTACTTTTGATTCACCCCCCCTCTTAGAAGTATTCTTCCCATTTGATTATTCCAACAATATTTATGTAGTCTCAATTGCTATTTGATTCAATAAAGTTTTTCAATGCATGATTGGATTCATGAATGTCATTACAAATTTTGGCAATTTTTTCTCTATCATGCCTTCCATCCAATATTTTTCATAGTGTCTCTATTACATTCTTTCTAATATGCATAACATCAAAAAAATGCATGATTTGGAGATCCTTTATCACGAAAACCTACTAGATTGAGTAGGATAAGTTTTTATTCCTCTAGGAAGTTGGTCATGTATTCCTTGACAACCTTCATGAGTATCAATAATAGAATTACTAAATAAAAGACAATATCAAAATATTATTTTCAAACTTTTGACCACAAACTGAACATTACCTTGATGATTTAGTCGATCATATTCCATCTTCCATAGATGAGGTGTCATTCTTCATGGCCTTGATGTTTTCTCTTCTTTCCCATTAAAAAAATATTTTTTAGTAATTTGATACTTATGATTATTGTCGAGAAATTTCTTGAACTCATTGAACACCTATTTTCCTAAACTTCATGAATGATGAGATTTCATCCTTGGACCACAAATATGACATGAAAATTTTTCCTTTGTCCGAAGACCTAAAAGATAATGTACAATTATCATGTGCAACTTAAACATACAACAATAATTTTTAAGCACTAAAACAAAAAAAAAAAATGCGACCTTAACAATATAACATACCACAAAAATGAGTTAGCCCAGGGGCATCATGTATTGTTCATACAAGCATTGCATGGAATTGAAATTGTCTTTGTCCTATTGGTCTAGAGATGTCATACATAGTGACCCCATTCCATAACTTCAAAAACTCATCAATAAGGGAATCAATATACATGTTCATATCTTTAACTTGGTACTCCTAGTAATTGAATGAATAGAAATATTACATAATCATTATGACCATTTTAATGCACTATTTATAAATTAATTTGTTTAACTATTAAATGAAAAAATACCTAGAACAATCATTGAAAACATTATGTGTTCCCTCTTTATAGACATTCAAGGAGGAAATTATTGTTAATAAAAAAAATAAGCCACACTAAGTAAACAAATCTCATATCTCCAAATGCATCGTCATCGCTCACTGCCAATGAAAGCTTGAGATTACAAGGTTCTTCAAAGTGTGGCCATGTTTTTCTATTTCTTTAAATGTAGAACCATCCACAGGCATTTGCATAATGTCATCTTGACTTTTATTACATGCATGGTAATCAATAAATTGTGCCAAGCTAGTGCACTTGAATAATCGCTCAAGATGTGGAATAATGGAAATGCAATAAAGAACCTTGTGAGACACCTTTTTTGTTATTTCATCTGACCAATATCTACTAATATGAAAATCAAGGCATTGTGTTGCAAATTCATGTTTTTTATGATATAGAATGTGATCATTGGTACATGCATGTATTGCCTTATAATTCATTTCAATTTGATTCATAATGGCAGACAATTCTTGGTATGAACGAGGTAGAATGTTTGATTGTGGTAACAAAAACTCACCTATCAATCTACAATAAAAAATATGAATTGTTAATCTAATGAATAGTAATGGTATGCTAAAATTGAAGATGTCAAAAATGGCATACCTTAGCGTACGTGACATTGCTACATTGGCTAAACCATTGATAACCTTCAAATTCACCAACAACACTATAGTAGAGAGAAGATTTGTTTGTGTTGACATATCACTCAAGTTTGTTATTAGTGACATATACTTATTCAGATTTTTTATAGCTACTAAGCTCTTTGAACAATTTATAGTGTTTGCAATTTAATTTAGTAGCCACCGAGCTTCTACAATTGCTACTTAGTCTTTTGGAACAATCTAGTGGTTACTAAACAGATTCAATTAGTGTGAAGTTCAACAGTTCAAACCAAGCATTTCAGTGTATACCAAGTTTATCAGTGGTTATTGAGTTAGTAGTTCATGTGAAGTGAAGCTAGTGGTTACTGAGCATTGTAGTATCTAATGAGTTCTTAGTTCATGCGATGTGAAGACAATGTTAACCAAGCCACTTCATGGTAACCAAGTGATTGAGTGTTTATCAAGTTGCACAATATCTACCGAGTCACTAGTGTAGACCAAGTTCAAGACTACTTGAAAGTGATCAGTATGGACCAAACTTCTACGTCTACCAAGAGCATGATGATGCCAAGTAGTGATAGTGGATGTTGAGTATCATAACCTCAACAAGTCAATCTTTAGAACCCAAGTATCTTCATGTGGGGCCCCAACATTGTAATATTTGTGTTAACTTGTGTAATGGCTGACTTTGTAATTTTGTAAATTGGATTGATGTGTGTGTGTGTGATGTATTGTATCTTTTCAAATATATGAGAATGTAATGTAAAAGTAGGAATGTGAATGTGAGCATATGTATAAGTAGAAAAAAAAGATTTATGAACTCCATATCAGCATAGGGAGTAGTAGTTACAAATCTATCACAAAAAGGCGATCAGTACACCAAGGAATCTTGATGGGGACACAACCCAAGAACAGAATGGACACAACAGAAAAGGGAAATTGTATTAACTAAAAAATAAGCTAGTACATTCAGTACGGAGAAAATAAAATTCAAAACATGCCCTAAGGGCTTACAATAGCATAAATGTGGAGATAATTTCTCCTTTCAATACCTCCTCTCAAACTCCACTCCAAACTGCCTTTTACAATGCCAGAAATCTCCTTAAATAGACCTCGAAGGGTTAAGGACTAGGAGTACATTCTAGAAAGTGCTAGTAGGCATCCACCGACCAAATAGAAGGTTCCAGAAGCTGTGTTAGAAGTCGGCACAAATCTAGAAGAATCCAAAAATGGTCATCGAACTTTCGGGAGGCATAACTTTTGAACCGTAGCTCCGATTGACAAACCGTTTACATTTTCAAAAACCTCTCGAAGTGCTCTATAGCCCTATGGATGAGCGTCACTCGTCTCCCATTTTTTGGCCCTTTTTAAGGTCATTTAATGCCCCTAACTTGACTTTGAAGCATTCTTAGGAGGTCTCCAACACCCAAAAAATTACAATAACTTTCAAATCGTGGGGCCTTTTTACCTGATTCTTTTTTTGGAATGCTCTAAATTACAATTACATTCATCTAGCCAATTTACACCTCCTAGTACACCAAAATGATGGCTCAATTACATACTCATTTTTTTTGAGATTTACACGAACACTGATAGTGGAACTGTGAGAGTTGGAACCTTTATTTGACCCAAATGGGTATCCAAAAATGAAAACACATGAAATAGAAAATAAGTCTAAGTATATTTTTTTGGTTGACACAGGATTGTCCTTATACCTCTGGATGCTCTTGCATCAGACACCCAGGGTAGATTGAAAAATGACCTTGTCACTTTATGAATGGTAGAGGAAATCCCAAATGGGAAACCTCAGCTGCTGAAATCCAAGTTGAGTCCTTGATCGGTCATCCTTTCCACTTGACCAAATACTCTTCGTACTGCCTATTTTTGGTACTCCTACCCACACGATGATCTAGAATGTCTTCTATCTCCTCCTTCTTAGAAGTAGGAATTGGACATGGCTATAACACTAGCTCGTCATCTACACCATCATCATGATACTCTGTTAAGTCTGCAATGTTGAAAATAGGAGAAATGTGAATACCATCTGGCAGCTCCACCTCATATGCATTTCCTAATTCATGTTTATTTATAATTTTGTAGGGGCAAAATTTCTTCATTTTTAGCTTGTTGTAAGTACCGGCTGGAAATCTTTCTTTTCATAAGTGCACCATGACTAGATCCCCTACTTGGAATTCCTTATGTCTTCTCCTTTGATCAGCCCTAGCTTTATACTCTTGATTCATCTTGGTAATGTGTGCTTGAACCTCCTCATGTAGATGCTTGATATGTTCAGAAAATTCCTCAGCTTCAGCACTTGTCCTCTCCCCTTGTTCTATCTTCCTCAATTCTGGTGTAGTCCTTGGGCTATTCCCATATACAATTTGGAATGGTGATTTTCCAGTACTCCTATTTATAGAGTTATTGTAAGAAAACTCTGCTTGTGATAGAATCAAATCCCATCCCTTGGGCTTATCCCCAACTAAACATCTCAGCAAATTGCCCAGACTTCTATTTACCACTTCTGTTTGGCCATCAGTTTGCGGGTGATGCATGGAACTGAATTTTAGGTCTGTTCTCAACTTCTTCCACAATGTCCTCCAAAAATACCCCACAAATTTAGTATCTCTGTCAGAAACTATACTCCTTGGAAGACCATGTAGTCTTACCAACTCTTTGAAAAACAAGTCTGCAATATGGACAACATCATGAGTTTTGTGGCATGGAATGAAATGTGCCATTTTGGAGAACCTATCAACCATCGCGAATACTGAGTCATTACCCCTTTGTGTCCTTGGAAATCCAAGAACAGAATCCATACTTATGTCCTCCGATGGCCTTGATGGAATAGGCAATGGCTGATATAGGCCAGTATTGTGACTAAACCCCTTGGCAACTTGACAAACCTGGCAACTCTGTACAAACTTCTTCACATCCTGTGAAATTTGAGGCCAAAAATGATGTTCTCTAAGAATGACAATGGTCTTATCTCAACCAAAATGTCCTGCCATCCCTCCACTATGTTTCTCCTTAATCAGATTTTCCCTCATGGAACTCCTTGGAATGCACAATTGACTACCTTTGAACAACATGCCATCCTGAATCAAATAGTCTAACCACTTGGTTCTATCTACAGCAACAGGTTCTTTACAAGCTTTCTATGCTTCAGCAAAATCAGGATCCTCGGGGTACAAATTCTTGAGTTCATCAAACCCAACTACTTCAACCTACATTACTGTAAGCAACAACTGTCTCCTACTTAGTGCATCTACAACCCTGTTAGATTTTCCACTTCTATGCTTCAACACAAATGTATAGCTCTTCAAGAACTCTACCCACTTCATATGCGTTTGATTCAATTTACCTTGGGTATTTAGGTACCGTAATGCCTGATGATCAGTATACAAACAAAATTCCTTTGGCAATAAATAATGCCTCCATTTCTTTAAGGCCTGAACTATTGCATAGAACTCTTGATCATAAATAGAATACTTCTTCTTTGCATCATTCAATTTTTCACTAAAATATGCAATAGACTTACCTTCTTGGCTTAATACAGCCCCAATAGCACTGCCACTAGCATCACAATCCACCTAGAAAACTTTTCTAAAGTTTGGAAGTACCAATAAAGGCTATTTTGTCACCTTCTTCTTCAGCAATTCAAAACATCTTGTAGCTGCTACAGTCCATTTGAACTCTTTTCTATCCCCTCTTATTGTATCAGTTAGGGGTGCACATATGCCATTGAAATTCTTAATAAACTTCCTGTAAAAACTAACCAGACCATGAAATGATCTTACCTTAGTAGCAAACCTTGGTGTAGGCCATTCCAAGATGGCTTTTACCTTCTCTGGATCCATTTTGAGACCTTCGGGTGATATAACAAACCCCAAATAGACTAACTCCCTTTTTGCAAAGATACACTTCTTCAGATTAATTAATAGTTTCTCTTCCCTTAGCCTTTCAAGGACACTATGAATATGCAATAAATGTTCTTCCAAAGTCTTGCTTAAAATTAAAATATCATCCAAATAAACAATAAAAATTTTTCCCAAGAACTTCTTAAGTACCTCATTCATGAGCCGCATGAAGGTGCTTGGGGCATTCGTGAATCCAAAGGGCATGACTATCCACTCATAAAGACCCTCCTTGGTCTTGAAGGCTATTTGCCACTCATCTCCTTCTCGAATCCATATCTGATGATAATGACTCTTTAGATCTATCTTTGTGAAGTATTGAGCTCGACTCAAGCAGTCCATAAGATCATCCATCCTTGACAAAGGAAACAGGTACTTTATGGTTATCCTATTTATAGCTCGAGAATTTGTACACATCCTCCACTCTCCATCCTCCTTTGGTGTGAGTACTACAGGTACTGCACATGGACTTAGGCTCTCCCAAATCAAGCCCTTCCTCAATAGCTCCTGAACCTATCTGTTTAGCTCCTCTGTTTCAGTAGGAGTCATCGTGTGAGCAGCCTTGTTAGGAAAACTAGCTCCTAGGATTAAATCTATCTGATGATTAATTTGCCTTACTGGTGGCAATCCATCTAGAACATTATCAGAGATAATATCTCCAAATTCACCTAGTAAATCTGAAACTTCAAGTGGTATTTCACTACTACCTTCTTTATCTTTCCTAGGAATCAAAGCATAGCACATATGTTGATGTTTCATGCCATCTAAACACTTCCTTCCATCAACAAGACAAATCCTAGCACTGTTACATACCTTTTCACCTTCCTTTTTCATGGGCTTCAATTTGTGGCAAACTCCATCCTTTGTTAGAGAGTATGTGTTTGCATGTCCATCATGTATTGCATGTCTATCAAATTGCCATGGTCTACCCAACAATAGATGGAAAACATCCATTGAAATAACATCACAAAGAACTTCATCACGGTAACTCCCAATTTTGAATTGCACTAAACATTGTTCACTTACCAGGACCTTATGATCATCTTTTACCCAAGCAATCCGATAGGGCTGGGGATGTTTCTCCCTCTTGTGCTTCAACTTAGAGACTATCTCTTCTGATACCAAGTTATCATTGCTGCCACCATCAATGATCACATCACAACATTTATCCTCACACTTGCATCTGGTACGAAACAAACTCCTCCATTGTCTTGATTCAATCTCACCACTTAGTAGGACTCTTTCATTTACCAAGGTCTCTCCTCTTTCTGCATCCTCTGAATGTGATGATTGTGCATCTTCATCCACATGAGAAACCCTAGCTTGGCCCTTAGCTCTCCTATCTATACTTCCTTGTCGTTGAGGGCATTCAAAGGAATGATGACCTTCTTCATTGCAATGGAAATAGGTACCATGAAAGCCCCCTCTTCCTTGTCCACGTCCTCTACCTCTTCCTCTCTAATTTCCAAAGTCTTGATCATGGGAGCTGTTGAAACCCTCATTCCTCTGGTTCTAGCTAGTACCCACATCTTCATTTTTCTTTTGGGTTTCATTGCAGCCTCCAGATGATCTACCACTTCCCCTTCCTCCTTGACCATTCCCTCTTTGTCTTCCTTCAAACCTTTTATTCAGCTTCTCTTCAACTCGTAGGGTAAACTGGTATGCCTCTTCAACGCTGGTCATTCTTACCAGACTTAATTCCTTCTGGATGCTAGGTCGCAACCCACTGATATAATGAGCAACCTTCTCCTTATTTTCTTTTGCATGCCCCGCTCTAATCAAGAGTCGGTAAAATTCCTCTATATATTCTTGGATTGATCTTCCTGCTTGCTTTAACCCATGCATCTTCTTAAACAAATCAAGCTTGTAGTCCACAGGAATGAATTGCTTCTTCAATTTGTCCACCATGCGATCCCATCTTGTGATCATCTCCTTTCCTCTTCTATTTCTTTCCAATTGGACCTCTTGCCACCATATTTTGGCATGGCCTTTTAGTTTGGCCTTTGTAAACTTAACCCTATCTGGGTCACTAATATCCTCATACTCAAAGTATTCTTCCAGTTCATTGATCCAATTGATCAACTCATCTGGTTTCAGATTTCTTGAAAATACACCCACTTCAAGTGTAGGTCTTTTCCCAAACTTAGTAGTGGCCCTAAAAAGCGTTTCCTCTGCATGATTTAGAACTTCCTCATCAAATTCCCCTTCTGGTCCAATTTCATCTTCTTCGTTGTCATCTTCACTTTCATCACCTGTGGCCACAGTTGGTCCTCTACGGAGCTCCTCCTGCAATGCTTGTACCTACCTTTGGAGGGCTCTAACCCCCTCAAGATTAATAGCTCTAGCCCTTTTTCCACGCTCTCTTCATGGAGGCATCTTCTTAACTCAAACCCACAACCACACAGTCCTGGTGCAAACTACCTCATAGTCGGCGCTCTATCTACACACTCAGGAAAATTAGCTCTGATACCACTTGATGGGGACACAACCCAAGCACCAATGGACACAACAGGAAAAGGGAAATTTAATTAACTATGAAAATAAGCTAGTACATTTAGTACAGAGAAAATAGACTTCAAAACATGCCCTAAGGGCTTACAATAGCATAAATGTGGAGATAATTTCTCCTTTCAGTACCTCCTCTCAAACTCCACTCTGAATTGCCTTTTACAATGCTATAAATCTCCTTAAATAGACCCTGGAGGGTTGAGGACTAGGAGTAAATTCTAGAAAGTGCTAGTAGGCATCCATCGACCAAATAGAAGGTTTCAGAAGTTGCGTTAGCAGTCGGCGCAAATCTAGAAGAATCTAGAAATGGTCACCGAACTTTCGAGAGGCATAACTTTTGAACTGTAGCTCCAATTGACGAACTATTTACATTTTCGAAAAGCTCTCGAAGCGCTCTATAGCCCTATGGAAAAGCCTTGCTGACCCCCCATTTTTTATCCCTTTTCAACATCATTTAATTATCCTAACCTGATTTTGAAGCATTCTTAGGAGGTCTCCACAACCTGAAAAACTGCAATAACTTTCAAACTGTGGGGCCTTTTGAACTGATTCTTTTTTTGGAATGCTCTAAATTAAAATTAAATTCATCTAGCCAATTTACACATCCTAGTTCACCAAAATGATGGCTCAATTACATACTCCTATTTTTTCAAGATTTACACGAACACTAATAGTGGAACTGTGAGAGTTGGAACCTTTATTTGACCCAAATGGGTATCCAAAAATGAAAACACATGAAATAGAAACTAAGTCTAAGTATATTTTTTTTGTTGACACATGATTGTCCTTATACCTCTGGATGCTCTTGCATCAAATCTCTATTAGCAAACCTAATTGCAGGTCAGAGATCAACTACTTCATCCTAATAGGTGAGCTAGTCAAAATCCTTTAACAAGCTAGACCTAACAGATTTTTCTAAATCCCTTTACTGAGTGCATACTTCATTGTATGTTTGTAAATCCTCTCACAAGGTGGACCTAGTAGTCCTATTTGCTCCTAATAGGGTAGATCATTAGAAGTGATCAATGTAAGCCTTAACTGACCAACTTTATGTTGCAGTACTAAAGTTTGTGGGTATCATCCCTACCCTAGTTTTTCTTTCTATTTAGAAGGTTTTTGAGTCACCAAATCTTTGTGTTCAAGTGTTATCAATGTTTTCATGCTTTTAGTTTCTCATGCATGCAATTAATTCAGATGTGATGAATTAAATGCTAACTGACTTATTGAATTAAGAATTGAAATTGCTAGAAGTTTTAGAAGTTACTAATTCACCCCTCCCCTCTTAGTAACTTACCATAGTCTTGAATATTTTCAACAATTTGAGAGCCTTGATATAGGGGCTCCTATGCCCTCTCAAGTATAGATAGATCAAGACCATCTTCATCATCATTATTAGATGCACTAATACCACCGTCATGATCATCTTGATCAGTTGTGCTAAAACCATCTTCTTTAATCATGTCCTCTCACACATTATCATCTTCTTCCATGGGAACATTATCCTTAGCTTGGATATTCACACCTCCATGTTCCTCTAGCTCAAAATCCAAAATCACCAATCAATAAAAATTGTGGCCTCCTTCAATGTCATCATGTTGCCTACAATGACTTTGTGGTATTGTGATTATAATTCTTTGATTCTTTAAGCCCTTACACTTTTTGCAAGAATAATTACATTTATCAACTTTTCTTTGGAATTGAGAGCACAATCTAGCAGTTATCTTATATCTTTTTTCTAGGTTCATATTGCTAGGTGTGGTCTTTCTTTATAGGAAAATATATCTACAAAAATATTGGACATGTTGTACTTAATGTTTATATCTACACATATGGTTTTAAAAGAAAAATTTGGTGTAAGTAATTTTTATATCTACAAAAATATTGAACATGTTGTACTTAATGTTTATATATACACATGGTTTTGAAAGAAATAATTGGTCACCTCACTCAAATTCACCCCTATTATAATCAATGAGAAGTTGTATTCTGAGAATGGTTGAATTTAGTTGAATTTGATTGAGTTTCAAGGTAGTTATAGAATTTTTTTTGTCTGTGGGCCTGAAACCCTCATTTAAAGGGTTTGCAGCAAAGAAATGGCCATAACTTACAATTTCACTATTGGAAATTGATGTCCTTTTGTGAAATGCAAGTAGGTAGGATGCATTTTGAGACTTCAAAGGCTCAAGATAGGAACATCCCATTAGCAACTTCAAACTTGATCCCCTAGGCTAAATATGACTTTGTATTTAACCTTACAATGTGTTGTTTGAGCAAGTAATCAACAAGGGAAGATTGTGGGTTAGATTTTCTAGATGGAATGGTTCATTCTTGGTCTGTAGGAGGTCACCAAAGCAATATATTAGTTTAATGCACCCAATGGATAATTCAAGTTTGTTTCCCTTAATTCATGTCATATGATATGCTATATCTATTATATGTGTTCATCTAGTAAGATTTGATTTTGGCCAAGGAAAAAATGACAAGACTCATTTTTACAGTGAACTGTAGAAACTCATTGGGATTACTATAAGAAATAATTGAAGTCATAAAAATGCCCAAAATCAGCTTTGAGGAAGAAAATAAGAAGCTATAATGAAGGGATTGTGAGGATGGATAGAAGAAGAAAATAAGAGGCTCTCCCTTAATAATGGAGAAAATTACTAAATTTGAATTTTGTTAAAGAGAAACAAACTAAGTTGATTTGTAATTTAATCTACAAATACTAATAATATCAATATTAGAATGTATGTGATAGGTAAAAAATACCGATTGCAATGGACTTTATGATCAAATGAGAGAAAAATAATAGAGGTAATTGTTAGCTGAGGACTTTGGGGTTCCTGAATGCCCTATAAAAATTAATGAAACTTTTAGCCTTTTGTGATATGTAAAGAATAAGATATAGTAAGTTATATCACAACCATTGACACCACAAGAATGCCATAACCAAGTCTAAAAGATGGAAAACTATAATCATTAGATGAATTTATGACCCTGCTATCATTCTAATGAATTCATAAACCAAGAATGATTAGAGCCAAGAAACAACAAAAAAGTGTTGATCAGAATTGATCCTAACCATGAAAAAATAATAAAAAATTGATAACCATTGAGTAGATAAATTATTTTCATTTCTCAACACAATTTCTTCCCCATTTTTTCCATAATGGAAAATGGTCAAAAATATCAAAAACTAAAAAACTAAAGAGGTAGAGAAAGTTTACAAAAAAAAAAATGTTGAGATAATGGGTTTTGCACACCTTGCATAATATTGTTACATTGTATTATTTTATTTTATTATGTAATATTGCACCTAGATGGACATGCAATATGTAAAGATTCTCATGGGATATACTTGATGAGTTGTATTGTAACATCATGATAATATTTCATGTATTTATTTAATATTGGGGAAAATAATTAAATTTCTAATATTAAATGTAGGGTCAATGGGTTAGGTAGCACATGGTTTATCTAATACCACTTGGTAGTTTTGTGAGACTTTCTACTATATAAGCAACCACAAGGGTAGCTATTAGTGTGAAAAAAAATAGAAGGCAATAAGGGAAAGAGTTGAGTAGGACAAGGCTTGACAGGTTAGCCAAGGGAGCATTTGTGAAGGTTGGAAGCATGGCATGGGATGTGTGGATTCATGCTTGTTCACATGGACTACCTAGTTGTGGCTATGGCTTCGAAGGCTTTTATGGTTGTAAAACAGTGGGGTTTTTGTTGAATAATACATGGTGATGGATATTTTTTCGATGCTGAGTTTTTCCCTCAATGTGGGTTACCTAGGGTATATCTTGTGTCAAAATTTTTGTGGGTATGTTATCTTTCATGTGGATTTCAATTGCATATTTATTTTAGATCTATTATGGATTATATGGAAACAATTATATTCTTTGTTGCAAGTTTCCTTTCAAGTGGTATCAGAGCTAGGTTTTATTATTGTAACCCTAGATTGAGTCCATGGGAATGCATGAGAGGATAAAAGAAAGGGCAAGATATATGAGTTATTTATTGCAAATATGATGGTTTTGGGTTTGCTAATATGATGGGATGTTGGTAAATTTTGGGCATGTGAAGTTATTGGTCAAATTTTTTTTTGGATGTTTCATTTAAATGATGTTTTTAGGGGAAGCTTGCAGAAATGACCTTCTGGGTAAAAACAAACCTCACCATTGGATCCGAGTTGATGTTTCCATAAATTTGGATATATAACATGCCCTAGATTGGCCATGTTTATATGAAAAGAGTATTTTTATTTCAGTCTATGATGGTCATCAAATTGAATCCTGTTGGAATTTTTTTGTCACAAAAAAAAATCACAATGAAAATGGTGAAAAGACTGTCTTAGTAAAATGACCATAACTATCTCTCAGGATATCAAATTTTAGACTTCTTATAAGCATTGGAAAGCTAATTTAGAGCACTACAACATGGTGTAAGTTTGGTTTTGTAAATTTGTCATTTTTTTAGGTTTTAAGAGCTCAAAATTCAAATGTTATTTATCTAGAGCACAAATTAGGGCATACCTTGGACATATGGAGTCAAATTTTGAACTTTGAGTAGTCAACATAAAGCTCTTGAAGAAGTGTACACATTAGTTTAGATTTGGTGCAATTTTGGCATAATTTATTTGATGATATATTGATCTAAACAATTTATGGTATATATTGACTGTGGTAACATTGTGAGTTTATAGCATTGTCTATTTTGGAGTTTTAAGATTTGATGTCATTATATACTTAGTTCATATTTCAAATTGGTCTCATGATGATATGGTTATTAGTATTTGATTTGGATATGTATGATGACTTGTTGGGTCTACAAGTTGTGCAATGTTGTAAGTGGTCTATACTTATAGGTTACATTTATGGCTTACATATGGGTTGTCTTTGCCCATTGATCTTTCATTATTGATGCATACTCATATTAGTAGCTTGTATTTGAGTTTTCTATGCCCTAAGTCACATGAATTACTAGTTTTTTCTTTATTAGAAGGGATGAGATGTTGTTACCAAGTATAGTCATGGTGGAGGATTATGGTTGACTATTTTATGCTGACAAGTTGGACATATTAAGAGTTAGTTTCTGAGTTCATGGATGTGATCATGGTGCCATAGATTTTGGCATGACATGAATGAATATATAGGTACATCCTTGTTGTTCATTGGTTTTGATTCTTGATTTAATTATGGTGGTATATCTTCTTGGTTGAGGATCATGGTTATTTGGTTTCTTTTGAGGAGCTCATGATGTGCACTTTGAGTTCTTTGACAGTTTGATCCCTTGGTTGATTCTCATGTTTAGAGGATGGTTTTTCATCATGATGTCATGGATAGCTTAGATACATAGTTTAGTGGAAGCTTGTGACAGTGATGGGGTGACAGTGCAAGATTAATTCCTAGTTTGGTTTGTATCTTCTTGGTTTGGAGATATTTGTTTCACTTGGTATTGAAACTTTGGTTGTGTGTATAGACCTAGAGGATCTTAATGTAGGAGATGGATGTTATGATGCCATGGGTGACTTGATACCACTATTGAATGTGAGTTGTTGGCATTGATATAATGATTGAGTATTTGTAGATGTTGGAGGTTTGTCTTAGATCCTTTTGCTATAGAAGCTGTTAGAAATGTAATAGTCCACCAAGATAACTAAGAGGTGGGGGTGAATCAGTTACCAATAATTAAAATATTTATATTCTTTAAACAAACTTAACCATTCAATCAAAGTAAACAACAACCATAATAAAATATTCATAGACAATTACACCAGATATGTTGACTAGGGAATCCCTTGATTAGATGGAAAACCCCATTGGGAATAATGCCCACAGGATGATGTACTAATATAAATATTCCTTGTTAGAGGATGGACCTTGTTAGGAGTTTATTAAAACATTTAGTACAATGAGTCCCTGTTAGGAGACTTTGAATCCATGTTAGGAGACTCCAATCCTATTAGGGGTTGTGCCAACCCTGTTAGGAGTTTTAGTATAATATATGCAAGATGAGCCCACTACCCAAACATACAATTTCAACTACAAGAAGAGCTCACTGCTTAAAAAAGTAGTTTAATGTTATCTTCTTCTTTCATTTGTTCTATCAACTGAGCCAATCACTGTCAAATCTTGTAGACTAGGTCACAAACCTCAAATCCAAATATCAAACCTCAAATTACTCAACAAAACTTCAGCAATCAAGTTTCCTTCACTTCCGCACTGCTTTGCTCAACTTCACATTCTGCATTCTCTACTACCTATCAATAGTTCACATTTCATATCATCACACATATGATAAAAGAAAATGTCCTTCCTTTATACCAATTCCATTAAAAAATTCCTTGAGTTGACTATTAGACCTTATTAATTAATTATTATAGGACCACATTAAGAACACATTGCACTTAGCAACAACATAAATCTTCCTCCTTGCAACTTGAATAAATTTCCATACACACAATGTTATCATGAGTGAGATTAGTCACATCATCCTCAACATGTCTTCTCTATGTCCCCAACCTTGATCCTCAAGATATCAACTATGATAAGAGATATACCAAGTTTACTAGAACATGCCTCTGTAAACTCTATCTCAGAGCAGAGATCACCAAAACTTACATAACTTCCTCTAGACTTATCCTATCCTCTTCTAACATCAACTACATATACTAGATACTCAAAAGTATCTCCCATAACTTTGGATGGTTATAATACTCAACTAGCTATCGGTATCAACTTGATTTTTCTGTTGTTCTTCTGTTAGATACCACAATAAACTACTATGTTGACATCAATGACAAACTCAGTCATGAATGTAACATATCATCATAGTAACATATTCACAATACTCCCTTGTAGGAATATAATCAAAATTCATTTTTCCAAGCAATATTCTAACAATCTCCCCCTTTGGCATTGATGGCAACATAGATGAAAAACATCTAGTTCCAAGAATACCAACAAAAGACTGTTCATCTTTTCAAATCCTCTTCATCAATCATTCTCCCCCATTGATTTAACTCAATGTTTTTTATACCAAGATGTTATTTTGCATAACTTTTTTTCATCCCAAACTTCTCCCCTATTGACATCAATGTCAAAGGTAACTAACTCTACTGCATCAAACTCTACAACAGTTGATTCTTACTTAGCTCATGTGTCAAAAGAAACTATTAAAAACAATATCAACAAGATTCCTAGATGAATCTGTCCATCATAGATACTCCCCCATATAGGAAGCATCAACATTTAGTCTAGACAGCAATGGTACTTTATAAATTAGACTGATGCACTCTTGCATCTTCTACTCTAATGTAGGAAGGGGCATAACCACAAGCATACCTTACAAAAACTCAAAAGTCTCTTTGGGAAGAGGCTTAGTGAATATATCTACAATATGCTCTTTAGTGTTCACATATTCTAATTTGATTTCTTTTTCCACAAGCTTTTCTCTCAACATATGATACTTAATAGAAATGTGCTTAGTCCTCGAATGCAATACTATATTCTTAGACATATTTATAGTGCTTGTGTTGTCACAATGTATAACAACTAGTTCACTAATTTCTATCCTTATATCCTTCAACATCTGCTTCATCCAAATGACTTGATTGCAATTATTTTCTATTCAAACATACTCTAGTTTTTCTATACTTTTAGATGTATAATCTTGCTTCTTTCTTAACCATGAAACCAATCTTCCTCCAAGAAAGAAAGCTCCTCCACTAGTGCTCTTTTTATCATCGATACTACCTACCTAGTCAACATTAGTATAAGCATTTAGAGAGAAATAATTAGATCTATCATATCGTAATCCAAACTCAGATGTTCCCTTTAGATATAGAAATATCCTTTTGATGGTTGCATAATGTGCTTCTCTAGGATCATCTTGAAATCTTACAACAATTCAAACTACATTTGCTATATCGGGCCTTGTGTGAGTTAGATATTGCAAACATTTGATCATAGATCTATACTTTTTCTACTCAATAGTAGGTGTCTCATCTTTTGTAGATAACTTGTGTCTAGTTACCATAGGTGTTCCAACAAGTTTGCATGTTTCCAAACCAAACATTTTTAGTAAATCCTTCAAGTATTTAGTCTAAGAAATAAATATTTCTTCTTTATTCTATACAATCTACAATCCTAGGAAATATTTCATCTCTCTTATCATACTCATTTCAAATTATTTCTTCATCTCTTCTACAAACTTCTCATTTTCTTCATCATTTCCTCCAAATATGATGTCATCAACAAATATTACCAAAATCATCAAACCATCATCAATTTCTTTCCAATACAAATTACCATCTGCCATACCTTTGCTATATCCAAGTTTTGTTAAATATTTTTCCAACCTTGCATACCAAGTTCTGGGTGCTTGCTTCAATCCATATAATGCTTCCTTCAAATTTCATATTATGTCCTTATCATTTGTCAAAGGACATCCTTCAAGATATTCAATGTATATCTCTTCTTCAAGTTCTCCATTTAGAAATACTAACTTGACATCCATCTAATATAATTAGAATTTATTCTATGCTACATAGGCTAAGAATAATCAAACTACTTCTATTCTAGCCACTAGACCCATAAGTCTCGTCATAATCTATTCCTTCTTGTTGTGATCAACCTTTACATACCAATTTTTCTTTATTCCTTACAACTTCTCCTTTCTCATTCATCTTGTTTTTGAATACCTATTTAGTTCCTATCACATTCTTGTCTTCTAGTTTGGGGACCAATTCCTCTTTCATAGCTTGCTTCCAATAATCATATTTATATGCTTCGTATGCATTCTTAGGCTCAAATTGAGATAGCAAGCATAGTTCCTCATTTTCTCTACTTCTTTTCATCAGACCTTTATCTTTTCTTCTGATAATCTATTCAGATGGGTGATTCTTTATCATATTCTTTCCTGAAGTAGGAGTTTCTATCTCAACTATTAGCTCTACTAAAGGTTCTAAGCTTTGTTCCTACCTTGGCTCTCCTTCATTCTAAAAATTATTGTTAGTCTCAATAAATACCTCATCATTCCTTGGCTTAGTAACAACATCGTCATCTAAATTATAATCAACTATTCTTTCTTGTATGCTTTAATCTCTCATTAATTCTCACATTTTCACTTTCCATAATAGTCTTAGTTCTCTGATTATAACATCTATAAGCCTTTCTTTTTAATGAATAATCAAAAAATATACGTGTTGGTGTTTTTACACTATTAAGAAGCAAAATAATTAATACCAAGAAGAAAAGATCACAAAAACCTAAGGATTAGCCAATTCCTATAAATAGTTATGTGTGCTTCAAATCTAGACTCAACTTCAACAAAATTAGAAAAATTTACATCATCTTACTACATACATATTTTACTCATTCCATGACATTCTATAACAACACATATACCTAATAGCAAATTGGTCATAATTCTTCTTAGATTTGCAGGTAACTCTAGGCAATAGCAACCAACTTAAACTCAAAAATAAATGTAAACAAGTGTTGACCAGCTTTGATATTCTTCAAACATTAAATTAAAATTGATTTTGAATTTAAGTTTGATTCTTATTCATGGTTTCTTCATATGCAGACTAAACTAATTGACCAGTGCCTCATCCATTGGGATTTAGAGTCTATTCAATTTATGGACCAAATTGACTGCATTACAATCAATATTATCAGTAATTCTCACTGAAACTCATTCTTACACATATCCTTACTACTACCATGGAAACCCTATCATATTCATTGAAGAATTTACCTAATTCATTGAATTAAAAGTAATAGTGAAAATGATATACAACTTAACATAAATGCACTCAATTGAACAAGCTTTTCTTATGCAATTTCAAGATAACTAGTTAATAATATTGGACACAAGATTCAGGAAAAAAAGATATGGGGAAAACTCATCTTTATATTAATTTCCTTTGAAAATTGTATAATGACTATAATAGAACTCAAAATGACTCAAGATAAGACATCAAGATCCTATAACATCAATGTATTCTTAGATAATTGCAGAGAAAATATATCACAAAGTTTGCATCAAGACTGGACTAAACAACACTTAGTAAAAACTAAAATTATGAAATGACTTGGACCCTTTCTCTAGCCTTGGGATCTCACTTATATAGTATGAGATGCAACAAGCTTCAAGCATAGAGAAACTAATAGTTGTCCTTAAGAAAAAAAAAATCTACTATGTTACTATCATAAAAGACAAAGAATTGTGCAACAAGAAAAACTTTACATCGTAGCATTCTTTTGTTAGACCACTTTTTGTTACACCTTTTGTTACATTTCTTTGTTGGTGAAGAGTTTGATGATTGGCCTTATTACTATTGTAGCTCCTTGGAGGATGTAGCCATTGGGAATAATTGTGAGATATCTGACTTTTCTTGTTGGAGGCTTACTTCCACTCAAGGTTCTCCATGTATATCATCATGAATTGATAAGACATCACTTATATCTAATTTCTCTTTTGCCAAGTCACTAGACTGGGTTTCTATGCTTGCAATTACAATTGGTTGCTCACCTTTATCCTCTTCTTCTCTTACTGATGTGTTAATAATTTGTACCTTATCTTGTTCCATATCTTCATCATCAATTTCAACATGTTCTATCTACTTTGCATCAATGAACTCTGCAATCCACTTGTCAAAAAGTGTGTCATCTGGCCAATTAAATTATAGAATGCCTACTGCATCTTCACAACATATTCTGCAACTTTGTCAATTTCCACAAAATCTTGTCTTAAAGAATCAAAGAATAATTCAACTTTTACAATTACTTTATTTGTAACAGACCACCATGCATTTCCACTCTCATTTATGACTCTATTCATCCTTGGAAAAAATAGGTCATCTATTTCCTGGGCCCATTCCTCCTTATTTTTCAATTTATTCTTTTTATCTAAAGCATGTGGGAACAATTTAACACTCTTGTATTTGTCCAAATAATTGATGAGAGATCATTGGCAATATCATAAGTCTTTTCTATATATTCATATGATAAATTGATGATAGAAAAACATAAAAGAGTAACCGCTTTGCTCCTTTTACTCAACTTTGACAATTGGGTTTGAGGCTTCATCATTTGCCTTTATCTCATCACATATATTTACTGTCTTTGTTAGTTTCTCATAAAATTATGGCCAATAAATTTTATTAACTAAATACATGAGATCTTTCCTTAGCTTATCCTCATATTGTACATTTAGTTCCACATGCAATGCCCATAATTTACTTTTTCTTCTTCAAAATCTTCTATATTATAATACTATGGCCTTTATGGTGTATCTGGAATCTCAATGAGAGGAGTGGATTTAAAAGGCTCCATTGGTGGGTGAGGATAAGCAATTCTTGGCTTGGCGGATTGTCCCATCAATTTATTCTCTAGTTCACTCCTCTTTTAAACTTTTTTATTGTATGTAACCAAGACTTTCTCATACTTTTCTTGCAGCTCTAGTTTTTCTCTCCTCTCTCTTTGAGTTGTGGCTAAGGTGATGTTGTCTAATCCAACACCTAGCTTTGTTTCCTCTTCAGTGGTAGTTTCTTCAACTTTCTTCACAATTAGGCTACCTATCAAGCCAATATCATCAGGCTATGAAGAGCTAGTCCTAGATCCTTTTCTCATTGACCAAATGACCAGTGCAGCATGGTCCTCACTAAATTTAGCACCTTTTATTTCTTTCTTCCCCTTTTCCTCTATACTCATTTTATCTGTAACATAATTAAAAACCATAGCATCTACAATATCCCAATTGGGTAGAAATAATACCCTAGATGCATTTATCATTTATCTCCCTTCTTTAGGGGTCAAGCTCTTGAATTCCTACATCATCTCTTCTTTAACTTGGTTTTGTACATCTGCCTATTCCATCTTTGGATGCTCTGTTTTCAATTTTCTCAATCTTTCCTCAAACATTCCAATGTTTTTTCTCCAAGAAAATTGGTAAAAGGCTTTGGGTTCGATAGAATCATCATCAAAGATGAAGTCATGGTAAGCCCATTCCATCATAGGCTCCAACTCTCTTCCTCTATAATCTGCCATAGTTAACTCAAGGCTTGGGATTGGAGGTTCCTAAGGATTTCCCTCTTCTAATTCTTTTTAGTAATGAACACTCCCCCTTGGGAGCCCAACTGCTCCACTTGCTCTATTGTGTGTTTTTCATCTCCTATTTGAAATGGTAATTGAGTTGGTGAATATTCCTTAATTTGAGGTGTTTTTTCCTTTGATATTTTCTGCTACTTGGGTAAGGGCTCATCAAGTCTTTCCTCAGGAGCAACACTAGTTGATCCCATTATCTATTTTCCTTTATCTATAGTGGCCCTTTTATTTTGTATCACACTATAGCCAGGTCACTTTTGAACAATCAATTTCCCTAATCCTACTGTAGGAGTAAAATATAATCTCCTCATGACCTCTTTGGCTTTTTCTAGAAAATTCTTTTCATTCATGACCTCCATAATTTTAGGAAAAGTGGTCATTATTTTATTTAACTTGTCTACCTCTATTTTTGCATCAGCTAGAGGCTTGTAATTATTATCAAAAAAATGATGAATTCCAAAACTCTAGAATAAACTCTCCATTTTTCTCTCTTGACCTCTTTCTCTTGCAAAGAGAACTCATTTCTTATTATATCTTTAGGAAAATAGAATTGGTGGTCTTTTGCACCAACTTTAGCCCTTTTTTTGAACACATCAAAAAATCCCTTAGTGTCACAAAAATGGGGATGAGAGATAGTTATATTGTACTAGTCTAGGAATTTATACAAGAATAACCAACCACCCTTAGTGATTGAGAAAATGGGAGGCCATAGTACAAGTGGGGAAAATTGAGCCTCTATTTCTTCTAGCCAATTGTGCTTCCTCCAATCCCCCTATCTGCCATAACATTTTAGCTATCCCTACCTTTAGAGGTACTTGGTAGGGCAACACATGAGGAGTCCCTTCAAAACCATATACCCTAAAAACTATAGAAATAGGGTAAGGTATGATATCAAACCAATTGTAGGACACTTTCAAATTAGAAGGATTACCCTTAGGCCTAATATAATTCATCAGGGCCTTGGGGATTTTGGGATTGTCTGTTAATAAGAGGCTTCTCAATCTAGAGGCAAAATACCTATCAAACCTAACAAAACTAGCCTCCTCTACATCCTAGGTCATGTTTGTACTCCACAACTGGACTGCCAGGGCCTCTTCTTCATATTTTTGATTCATGACCATCTCCTTTTCAAAATACATGACCCCTTTAAATAGGAACATATGCATTAATAGTGAATAATGGTCAGAAGTCTTTTCCACCTTGCTTTTGACAATTCTAACCAATCCTACGTGGATCTCTTCTACTATATAAGATGCAAAATCAAAAATAATATCGACATCAAATGAAGAGATTTGAGTCAACATATACATAAATTTTGTTGGTACAACATTTTTCTCATCCTCACCAAAAACCCTACACAGAGTCATATATATTTCTATACTTGTAGAAGTGAAAAAATCCTTTTTGAAGGTCTCTTTAGTAGATGTTGTAACCATTGGAAAATTTCCAATTGAGCCCAAGTGTGCCCTCAGTGCACCCTGCTTGATCTTATCCCTCTTAGAAAAGTATTCTTTCTCTAGTCCTGGTAGGTCAATGGTTACATGATAATCTAAAAATGGTTCTAAACCAAAAACTTCTTGAATTTCTTCAGCATTTATTCTTACCAGGCATTCCCCATCTATTCTTCTCACTATCTTGGCTACTGGGTCATAATTTTGGGCAATGGCCATGAGTAGGTCAAAATCCATAAGAACACCACAAACCACTAATTTTCCTAAATCAAAATTCCAAATGTTTCCATGGGGAGCAAAAAAATTTCTTTCTAAAAACCACATTTTTAAAAGATGGAGCTTTGTTTTAGTAGTAGTAGCATCCCTAATCCAATTCCCTCTATCATATAGGCCATCTGCAATATTGAACATAGGGTTCACAGAAATTAAATTTTTCATCGGAGTGGACTCATTTGTAGACTCAGGTAATAGTTCAAGAAAGTCATCATGTACATTTCTACTTGCACAATCTACCTTTTATGAGAAAGCTTTCTTTTGGGGCATGTTTACTAGTGACACAGAATACCAAAACTCTTTACTGTCTAATGGATTTAGATACTTATTTGGTTGTTTGTTACTCTTTCACTATAATTCTACAACAAATTATGGATATTGGAAGTTCTTTCACACTTTAATCACACAAGGAACAATTCTTCAATGGCTCTTAGCTCTTTGAAATTTTGAAATTCGTTTGCATAGAGAAAAATTGGCAAAATCTTGCAATATATCTTTGGTTCTAGTTCACACAAGGAGCTTTCAATTTTCATAAATGAATTGTAAGGAGAAATAGGGTGTGATCACCTTATAATTTTGAAAACACACTATCGATTCTAAAAAATCTAATGATCTAGGAATAAAATTTTGAATGAATCACTTTCTGTTTGCTAGGTTGGTAGTCAACCCAATCAAGTTTCTTTATATAAGCTTTTCCATCCACTATTGACAACTTTTTCTGGACCCACTGGTGCTCATGGACTCATGTTAAACTCTTGCTATTTTGTTATTCCTAAACATCGAACAAATTCTACATGCAACATAGCAACCATCGTTGATGTATCTTTAATCTAACAATGTACATTTTATGAGTGTTTTATTGCAATTGTGGTGGGTCCTTCTATTTTTCCTTTGGTCACCATGTTGCATCCACTAAAGTTCAAGCAAGTTCCTATAGCAAGATGGAACCCACCATCGATCTAGGAGAGATCTGATGATGTCAATCAACATGAATCCTCTTCTGAGTACAAATCCTAATGGCATGTGACATCAAACTAACTTGACATGCTGGAATGGTCATTTATAATAGTTAACCCTTTTGGTGCTACTTTTTTGAAAATAGGTCCCATTGTGGTTTTACTTTTACAGGAGGTCACTATGCCACAACTGGTAAAGTTCTTATAATTTCCAGTGGCAACATAATGACCACCATAGTTTTTGAATAAATCTAGCAACGTGAAAAGAAAAAAAAAACATGTTCTTTCCTTGATACCTCCTTTACTATGCCTAACACTTCTGACATCCATCATGGTGGTGAAGTTCATTTATGATAGACAAAAATCTTAGTGCCCATCTTTAGATTTGGTCCTATCATGTTTCACTTTTGTAGGAGGTCACCATGTCACAAAGGGTAGAAACCTTGTAACTTTTGGTAATGACATAGTGACCACCATTGATCCTTCAAATAACTAATGGTGTGGGCGATTTACCTTCGAAACTACACTTAAGAACTAATTGGGTCCCACTTGGTTGTCATGTCACATGTATTAAAGACCATGCAAGTTCTGATAGTGATTTGGTGCCTACTATAGATTTTGAAAAGATTTGATGGTGAGGAACCTTTTAGGAAATAATGAAGAAAAAATGAAAATTCTTTTAAAAAGTCCTAAAAAATATACTTATTTCAAAAAGTGGTTCATCTCGCTTGATTTAAAAGGTGAAACATATGACCTAAAGGGCTCACTTAGGGAAAAAATCTTGTTTTAATTAGGGATTTTCTTAGGGTTTACCACTTTTTGAAAAAACTAAACCCTAATTTGCATATAAGAGCTAGAGACATTCATAGCAAAATACGATTAGGAAAACACAAGGCAGAAACATGAATTATCAAAAAATATACCTTCATCACTTCTAGCATCAAACTTACCAATATCATCATCTCTTTTGATATAACACTTACTCCCAAAAATTCTAAAATACTTAACTATAGGTGAGTGACCAAACCATAACTCATAAGGTGTATTGTTTGTGTCCTTCTTGACTTGCAATTTTTTCATAGTATAGACTGTTATATTCACAACTTCTCTCCAAAATGTCTTGGATACATTTTTCTTTGCTAACATAGCTCTTAAAACTTTTGTAACTAACTTGTTCCTTCTCTCTATAATGCCATTTTGTTCAGGGGTTCTTGGAGCTGATAACTATCTCTTAATTCCATTTTCTTCACAAAACATGTTAAAATCATTTGAAATAAATTCTCCTCCTTTATCTAATCTTAACCATTTAATCTTCATAATAGATTCATTCTCAACCCTATTCTTGAATGTCTTAAACTTATCAAATGCCTCAAATTTCTCTTTAAGAAATGCAACCCACATTATTCTAGAAAAATCATCAACTAGAATTATAAAATACCTTTCACCATAGAATCCTTTAGTCTTTGTAGGACCATTGAGATTTGTGCATACAATCTCCAACTTCACTATAGTGGTAAACTTCTTTCTAGGAAAAGAAGTTTTGTTATGCTTTGCCAAAACACATTCCTTGCAAGTTGTTTTAGTAGGCTTTACAATCTTTGACAAATCTCTAATTGAAAACATTCTACTAGTCCTCATAGTATTGTCAAAGTTTATATGAAAAAATCTCTGATGCCATAACCAACTGTCATCTACCTTTCCAACCAAACATGTCATTTCAATAGGATTCCACTGAAATACATTACCATTAGATCTAGTTCCTATTTCAATTACCTTTCCATATTTATCTTTGATCATGGATATCTTTTCTGTGAATTGCAACTAATAACCTTTGTCTACTAGTTGTCCAACACTCAAAAGATTGTGCTTTAAACCATCAACAAAGTATACAACTTCAATGTTAGTTTTACCATCAAGAGTTATAGATCCAATACCTTTAACTTGGAATGCTACATTGTTTCTAACTCTAACAATTCCTCCATCCTAACTCTTGAAGTCAAAAAACTTGTTCATGTCATCAGTCATGTGATATGAACAACCACTATCAATTATCCAATTAGATTTCTTCTCAACCTATGACACCAAAGCTACCTTCTCTAGACTTTCTTCTTTAATTTCCAAAAATCCAATTCCATCATCACTAGCACTTAAAGCTACCTTCTCTAGACTTTCTTCTTTTCTAGGTTTGTGATTTCTCTTATACTTTTTTCTCTATTTTAGGACACTTAGATGCATAATGACCATATTCATCACAAATCCAACATTAAAATTTTTTCTTACCTTCTTTTTCTCTTCTTACTAGAAGGCCTACTCCTTCAATCTTTCTATCCTCCTCAGATCTATTGTTGCTAGCAAAATCTCCTCTAGCACTTGTGTTCCTTGATAAATTAGGTCTAATATTCAAGGCACTAAAAGTTATCACTGTTCTAGTCAATTCTCTGGACTATGTTCATTGTCAACTGCTTCAAGTCTTCCAAGCAATGTCTCCTTTGTGAAATCTTTGGTACAAGATATCAATAATTGTATCATCTAAACTGCTGACTTGAATGGTAGCATTAGAGTCTTCAATATCTTCCATATAACCTCATCTTCTTTGTTGGTTCCTTCTTGAGCCTTGATACCTGTAGTAATTCCTAATATCTTTCCTATATATGTTCTTATAGATTCATCTTCCATCATTTTAGCATCTTGAAATGCACAAATCCAACTTTGTAGGCTCAACTTCTTAGAATGTGCATCACCTTCAAAACTATTTTCCAAAGCTTTCCAAATAAAATGTGAATTAGCAAATGATTTTACCTGATTGTACTCAATTTCAGGAAGTGTAGTCAATTGTGCTTCTCTATCTCTCATGTCACACATGAAAAGATCTCCATCTACCTTGGTGAAAACTTCCAAATCCTTTTCAACAATGATTGTCTTCACTGATTTAGTCAAGATCCAATATCTCAGATCTATACACAAAAAATGCGTCTTCATCTTTTGCTTCTATCTATCATAATTTGTTCCATCAAACTTCAGACTATCTTTCCTAAACATGTTCACCATGGATCTCCCAAAGCTGTTAAACTTTATCTTCAATGATTTGAAGGTCTAATACCAATTGTTAGAAATAATAGTCCACCAAGATAACTTGGGGGGGGGGGGGAGGTGGTGAATCAGTTATCCAATAATTAAAACATTTATCTTCTTTAAACAAACTTAACCATTCAACCAATATAAAAAAGAACCATAATAAAATAATCATAGACAATTACACCTTATATGTTGACTAGGAAAACCCTTGATCAAAGGAAAAACCTTGACGGGAATGATGCCCAAAAGATGATGTACTAATATAAATATTCCTTGTTAGAGGATGGATTGTGTTAGGAGTCTATTACAACATCTAGTATAATGAGTCCTTGTTAGGACACTTTGAATCCCTATTAGGAGATTCTAAACCTAGTTGGAGTTGCAACAACCCTATTAGGAGTTGTAGTATAATGTATGCAAGATGAGCCCACTACCCAAACATGTAGTTTCAACTAGAAGAAGAGCTCACTGGATAAAAGCATAGATCTGTGTCACTTTTTGGGATACAAAAATCTGTTTTGGTCAAATCTCATTTCTCTATCAAAACTCAATTTAAAAAAAAAACTAAAAATACCCTTTTATAGATTTCAGATTCAATATCATCATTATATAAATTTTTGAGTGTTTTGATTGGTTATAATATGTTATAATCTCAAATTATTATAAGTCGATATTTCAACATTTTAGAAGATTCTCTCTCAAAAAATGATAAAAAATAGTAAATCATATCAAAAAAATAAAAAATAAATATTTATCACTAGAGGAGAGAATCCTCTTCATGAATATGTAATTTATTTTCAAGAAGGTATAGATTTGATAGGGAAGTTTTGACAGGAGGAAAAAACTGTTGGATTCTGACAAGGTCGAACTTGAATACTTATAACAAAGAAAATATACATCAAAAATAATTATTTCTTTTTTTGTGCACTAGCTATACATGTCATCTATAAAATATTTTCAAATTAGAACAAAAAAAGGTCATTTGCACATACTTGTTTGACGGGAACTACATCTTATATTTTTTATAGTTAAAAAAGGGACTTCAAAATAAAATAAAATGAATAAATTCTTAGTCAAAAAAATTATAAAAATTATAGGCATAAAATTCATACAATTCTACACATTTCATTAGTTTACATCATCTTCATATTTTAAACACAAATACCATTTTTTTTGTCATTAATGTTGAACTGTCACATTCTGATATCACATTTCTTTATAAAAGGTGACACAGGTTTGTGCTTTTACCCCACTACTCAAACAAGTAATTTATAGTAATATTCTTCTTTCCTTTTTTTTGTCAACTGAACCAATCACTGTCAAACCTTGTAGACTAGGCCACAAACCTTGGATCCAAATATCAAACCTTAAATCACTGAGCAAAACCTTAGCAATGAAGTTTCTTTCACTTTTGCACTACTCTGCTCAACTTTGCATTCCGCATTCTCTGTCACTTATCAATAGTTCACATTTCATATCATCACACATATGATAAAGGAAAATGTCCTTCCTTTATATTGAGTCCATAAAAAAAATTCCCTAAGTTAGCTCTTAGACCTTCTCAATTAATTATTGTAGGACCACATTAAGAACATGTTACACTTAGTGATAGCATAAATCTTCTGCCTTGCAACTTGAATAACTTTTTATACATGCAATATTATGATAAGGAATCTTGGCCATGTCATCCTCAACATGTCTTCTCCATGTCATCAACCTCAATCCTTAGGATATCAACTCTGCTAAGAGATATAACAAGTTTACTAGAGCATGCCTCTATAAACTCTATCTCAAAATAGACATCACCAAAAATTACATAACATGCTCTAGACTTATCCTTTCTTCCTCTGATGTCAACAAAATATACTAGATACTCATAAGTATCTTCCATAACCTTAGATGGTTATAATACTTAACTATCCATCCATACTAACTTGATCTTTCTACTATTCTTCTATTAGATAGCACAAAAAATTCTATGTTGACATCAATGACAAACTTTGTCATGAATGTAAAATATCATCATAGTAGCATATCTACAATACTCCCCCATAGGAATATCATCAATATTCATCTTCTAACCAATCTCTTAAGAAAAGTGTCTTTGACATTTGCATGGTGCACTTGTTATCTTCATGGTGTGCAAAGATGGTTAGATCTTGAGGACTTGTGTGGTTCTTGGTTATCTTCATGGTGTGTGGAGATGGTTCTTCATGGTATGTGGAGATGGTTTTCTTCATGGTGTGTAGATGGTTGCATCTTGAGGACTCATGAGGTTCTTAGTAAAGGTGTGGTTTATGCTTTCATTTGACATATTATCTTTGGTGTTAGGATGGTTTCATCATTATGTCATGATATACTCTTGATACATGTTTAGAGTTTTGACATGTTATATTATGTTCAAATGAAGCATGTCATCTCTTAAGTTGAGATGATCTAGACCATGTTATCATATTTATATTCCTAAGGCCATGTTTGGAACTTTGACAATGATCTTGGTTTAGTTTCTTGGTATTGAGTACATTGATAATAAGATGAATATTTCATGATATTTATATGTTGTATTTTGAGTTGGCATGGATTGATTGGTTACAGGTTCTCATAGATACTTAGAGATAGTGGTGATGCTGATTTCTCTTGGAAATAGAGAAGTATTTTTTGGGATAGTTGATGGTTTAAGTAGGAGAGTCTGAGGGGCATTCATTTGATATGGACTTGAGAGGAGATTTTTCTTAAATGAGTCTTGGTTGGAGACTTGGATATCTTGATAAGCATTCTCATTCCCCTCTCTTGGTCTGCTCGACGGTTTGCTACTTGAGAGGTATAGCATATTGTTTCTCTTAGGTGCATTATGTAAATGATTATCTTTCATGGATATGGATGTTGAGTTATAGCACATGAGTTAGTTTAGGAGAGTTCATTTGAGAGATGGTTTAGCATTGGTTATCTCCATTTGCATATTTTGTTATGTTGGTTGAGTTTGGGAGATAGTTTTATATTGGGCATATTCCCTGCATTAGGAATGGTTTATGAGTTTGATCTTCTTGTGAGAGGCTTACATCCATGATTAGTTATATGGTATGGTTTGGGTGTTATTGTGGCTTCTTGTTGGGGTTTTATGGAGGAGATCATACTTTTATAGTTTACATCTAGAGGTGTGTGTAGAAGGACATGATATAGTTTATGATTTCCATAGTTTCTCTTTGGTCTTGGTTATCTTCCTAGATGTTCAATTTTTCTTACATTGGATTTGAGATTGGTTAGATATTGTGATCACTAGTTTGCATTCATGCATGTCCTGTGAGAGATGAGATGGTTATTTATTTTCTCTCTTTCCTCTATTGGTTGTGGAGAGCTTGGGGGACTATTGAAGATTTTTTATGAGAGTTGTTCTTCTAGGTTATTGGTTTATGTATTATGGATGTCCTTGAGACTACATGGATTCACTTCTTTGAGATGTTGTGAGTGGATTGGCTATAGATTTGAAATTATCTTTTGCAATGAGAGCTTCTTGTTATATATGTTGCAGGTATTGCTTTTGAGGCTTATGATTGTAGGTTACAGATTGGATATATTGATGATGTGAGATTCACTTGTCATACCTTTGGAGGTATAGATAATTGGATGGGTTGGCACTTGTTGTGGTTGCTATTTCAGCTATGGATATTTTTACAACTATGGATACATGTGATTACGTTTGGAATAGGTTTTTATGTTTGGCATTTCAATTGGTACATGATTTTATGATCTTCTGATGTGACAGGTTGGGTGGCTTCTATGTATGGATAGTGGTAGTGGCATAATAAGAGATGGCTTCATTCATGTTTGAGATGCTGGATAATTTGATTTTGTTATGGGTAATAGGATGGAGCACTTTTTGTACTTTGATCCACGATGGTGGATGTGCTAGAGGGATTGTTTCGTTGTTTAATTATGTGGTTGCAGATTGACCTTATGCAATGTATAGAACATGTGGGAGATTATTGAGACAACGAGTGTTGCACACGTTGCATAATATTGTTATTTTATTCTGTAATGTTGCACCTAGATGGACATGCAACACGTAAAGATTCCCATGGGATATACTTGATGAGTTTAATTATGACATTGCGATAATATTTCATGTAACTATTTATTATTGGGGAAAAGAATTAAATTTCCAATATTAAATATGGTGTCAATGGGTTAGGTAGCACATGGTTTTTGCACATGGTTTATGTAATACCACTTGATGATTTTGTGTTACTTGCTACTATATAAGAAGCCATAAGGGTAGTTGTTGGTGTGAAAAAAATAGAAGGCAAAAAGGGAAAGAGTTGAAAGGGACAAGGCTTGATAGGTTACCCAAGGGAGCATTTGTGAAGGTTGGAAGCATGGCATGGGATATGTGGATTCATGCTTGTTTACATGGATTTCATGGTTGTGGATATGGCTTTGAAGGCTTCCATGGTTGTATTGCAATGGTGTTTTTTCTAAATAATACATGGTGATGGATTCTTTTTGGAGGTTGGGTTTTTCCCTCAATAGGGTTTCCTAGGGTATATCTTGTGTCATAATTTTTGTGGGTACGTTGTATATTCTCTTGCATGTGGATTTAAATTGTAGATATATTTTAGATCTATTATGAGTTATGTGAAAATAGTTATATTGTTTGTTGGAATTTTCCTTACAAAAAAGATCTAGTTGTAAAGTCTTCCTTATATCTCTCCTTCTACACCAAGAAAACATTTCTTCCAATTCATAATAGTTTCCCCAATTGAGCACTTAACTTATTACACTCCACCAAATTGTTGAGAGATCCTATATATCTAGTTTTAAATGGGGAAAATTTTCATAAATATCTTAGCCTCAGTCAATATATTGGAAAATTTCTCCATATTAACTTTAGTCATATCCATTGTAAGACAAAATATCTTGATCAAGTCTTCCATCTATTATTGTTGAGGTAGAAACTCAATCTGTAGCTCACTGACTTTTTTCATGCACACACCATTCAAACCCTTGATAATTCTGTAAGTTTTATTGATATCACTAGGATCATTCTTGATCTACTCACATTGTATTTGAAAATTGGTTACTACATGGCATGCTACTATAGAAAATATTTGTAGAAGATATTCCTCCATACATGTTTCAATCTAACCGATAGCCATTTTCCTAGTATATAATAAATTTAAGACTAACTATTTTATGAATCAATCATGTCCTACTATGTCACCTAGTGTTGCATAAGATCCCTTTGTTTTATTAAGTTCCTTTCCCCTGCTTAGTACTGCTCCAAACAATATTTCTCAAGCTACTAGTGTGCTCTTGTATAGCTTTTTGACTCTGATTGGTTATAGTAGAAAAATGGCTGATTGTTATTAATTTGATAAGGATAACTTATGAACAAGATATTTAAATGAGATATTAAAGTTGAACCTTTAGAATATACAATCTTAAGAATAGTTTAGTTATTATAACAATTAGATTAATTTCATTTATTTATCATAGACTCTTGTATTCAAATTTACACAAAAACTGGCCCTCCTACACAAGCTTTTTTTATCACTTAGAAGTGCAACAATACTAAATAATAAATATGTCACAACCAATCTCATTTGATTTTGTGTAGATAGTAAGGATTTTGAAAAAGGTTGTTGAAGATTTCTATGCATCTACTATTGGCATTTTCTTTTAGTTTCTAAATGCATTCAACAACTTTGTTAATGCATCTTCTACTATTGTACTATTTTAGACATTGAGACCATGTGCCTTTCGAGAATTTGTAAAAACAACACATGTGCACTATTTCTACATTAAGAATTTTTAAACATAGGTTAAAAGATATTCTACATTATTGTGTTATTGAGTAAAAGCTAATGAACTTGAATTAATATTCTTGACAAACATCAAATATAGTTGTAGATGAGAAACATTATTTAGCTACAAGACATTAAATATAAAACACAAATTCAAATGCTAAGTGGTAGAAGTAGTGTGGTGTATTGCTAAGAAATAAAAATTATTACCATACTACCAATTATACAAAATATGTTCAACAATATGTTCTATTACAAAGAAAGATAAATCACATTTAGTGTATACAAAAATGATTCAAAATAAGGAAAAAATCGTTGTTATAATTTTAGTGTATGTGCATATGATCTCATAATCATGCAAAGGAAATAAGCTTCTAGGTAATGAATAATAGAGCTATTAGACTATGGCAATTTTGAGACTAAGATTAATAAATAATAACAAATATTGTTTCTATAGTAAGAAGATTCTATTTTTGAAAAAAGATCAAATGCTTGTGCTATATAAGAAGGTAGGAATAATATAGAGTATATGTTCACCATAAAGATAAAATCAATGCCCTCTTTTGTATAAGAGATTCAAGGTAAAGAGAATAAATCTTAATTTTCAATGTGTTGATAGTGTACAACCAAAGAATTAAAATTTTCATTTTTGTCAAACTGTGAAAGTGCACAAGAGCTAGTAAAACAAGTCACTTGGATTAGTTCAAGAAGTTTTTACTGTTGTTTTGTATTGATACCATAGTGTTGGGCAAGTGATTTTTCCTGAGCCAATAAATTGGAAAATTTCTCCATCCTAACTTTAGTCATATCCATTGTAAGCCAAAATATCTTGATCAAGTCTTCCCTCTACCATTGTTGAGATAAAAACTTAATCTACATTTAACGGACTCTTTTCCTGTACACACCATTCAAAACCTTGATAATTCTATAGGTTTTATCGATATCACTAAGATCATTCTTGATCTACTCACATTGTATTTGAAAATTTTCTACTACATGGAATGCCGCTATAGATAATATTTGTATAAGATATTAATTTCCTCCATACATGTTTCGATCTAACCAATAGCAAGGGAATATATGTATAATAAAATGTTATACTTCTTATCCATTTCCTTCTCAACACATTGATAATAAATGTCATATTGTAACAACTATTTCTCAACATTTGAAAGCAAATTACTAGACTACACTCAATAGATATGAGATACCACCACATCATTGTCAATCATATGATCAAAAACTAATAACAATGTTTTAGGGGTGTTGGTGTTTGAAAACTACTAGGTTGCAAAGGACCTGATACTAGGATGCAGAGGAAAATTTTCAGTCTAAGGGTTAGCTATCTCTTATATTCAACTAAAATTTATTTAGATCTAGACCAACTTCAATAGAATCACAAGGATTCTCTACACTTTAGGCTTTGATAGAATGGTTGATACTTTCTTCACACTTGACTCACTGATATTCTTTCTTCACATCTATCCCCTATAGTAGATAATGGTCACAATTCTTCTTAGATTTGTAAGTAATTCTTGATTATAGAAGCTAACTATTGTATGCCTAAAATGTGAGCACACTTCTATGAGTCATTTAATCCAAGATTGATCAAAAATGAGATTTTGAATTGCAGCTCATAGCTCTCTATTCATGAAGTACAAGGGTTTGTAATGGAGGCCCTCAACTTGACCTAGTTTGTGCCCATGCAAGTATACCATAAAATGAGAGATTCGAGGATCCAAGATGCATGCAAATGGAGATGAAAGCTATTCTATATGATAACAATGCAAAACAATGCAAGATCTAATATAATATAAAAATGAAAGGATGGATCATGATGATGGAAGCCATGGACACATGAGAGAAGAAGACAAGAAGATAGAAGTTCTTCACAAAAAGCTTTAGTATTCAAATTCCTTCTTCAAAAATTTCTCTCCAAACCTGTAGCATAACAATAACATAGAGTGTGTGTATGGAAAATGAGGAGAGGGATCTCCCTTATAAAGAAGATTGGATGATCAAGATTAAGAGACAAAAAGATTTAATCAAGGGTAAAAAAAGAATGGTCCGTATGAAATAAAGACCCACCAATGAGAAAATAGGAAAAGAAAAAACATGGAATCCTACTTAGAAATATGTGCATTTAAGTGTAGAGGAATTTTTAATTATTTGATTTTCTCTTTAAGTGGGGGCTTATTTAAATAAAAGTGAGCAAGTTCTTTTATTTAAATAGGAAATATTTAATTAAATTAAAAGAGGGGTTTTTCTCTTAATTAATTAAATGTGTATGAATTATTTGTAAGGAAACTCAGGTGCAAAAATAGCTTCCTACACTAATCTCATAAGGAAAGTATGATGCAAATCCTATTAAAATCTTCTACACTTATAGATTCAATATCATGTAAACAACAATATTGCAGCCAAACATGTATACAAAAGATAGACAGAGAAAGGAACACATAACACAAGGATTTTCTGGTGGGGAAAAACCTTCCGGTAAAACAACCCCACCCCTTTAGAACCTTCACAATGTATTATCTTCAACACAAGGTTACAATACACTTGCAATGCAAGTTCAACATCAACAACGGAAGACTCTAGTAGCTACTCGCAGTACCAACAATACACCTTTTTTGCATCGCATCTCTTCACAACCCTAAAAATGCTTATAACATGTGCTTCACTTTAGGGCTACTCCCAAAAGGTAAACTGTATTAGGGTTTTACCATTTTTTGAGAAAATATCTTAGTTGCCACATGTCTTCACCTATCATTGAATCTTCCTAACATAGCTCTTACGTGTCATAGGAATCTATGATAAGCATTTTAGTCATGATCTCCTTACACACAATTCAAGATGTCGACACATCAACATTGTTTGCAAGAAATACATTTTACAAAAAAAATAATAAGAATAGGAATTATACAAGGTTGAGACACCTTATTCCTAACATTATTTAATTAAAAGAGAGGTTCTCTTTTAATTAAATGGGGAGTTATTTTATTTAACTAAAAAGTGAGATTTTCTTTTAATTAAATAAGATAGGATAAAATGATCAACCTTAGAAAAATAAATAATTGAATTTGATCAGGGAAATTGATTTGAATTGATTTAATAAAATATTATAAACCATTGATTCTGGAAATTGATAAATTGATGAATTGAATTATGGGGGCCCATAGTCTAGGTGACCATTTTAGGGTGCATACATTTGCCCCTCTTTGACTAATGTGTGGTTGACTCAAGAACACATGTAGTCAAAGAAAGAAATTGAAGTGTGAGATCGATTTGGGATTACAAAAAGACCTAGATGTGTGGTCGATTTGGGAACACATTAGGAAAAAGAATACAAATAAATTTTGACTTGAAAAATTTGAGGATAAAATTGATAAAATTAAAACAAGGATTGAAGTTTGATAAGTGCTGCCCCCTCATGATCAAAATCAAAATGAGATAGAGGAGAAACAACAGATTGATAAAATTGATCAAATCGAACTAAAGATAAGGTTCTTGATGTAAGATGAAATATATAAGAATCACAAAACCAAGGTAGATCATCAAGCATGAAATATTATGCCATAAGGTTGAATCAAAAGAAAAGATGTGGGGTGAAAGTAAATGGAAGATAGAAATTTGGAAGATATGGAAAGAAATGGAAAGAAGAAAAAGAATTTTCTTGAAACAGAGATTGCTCCAAAATCAATCAACTATTTAAGATAGAAAATTTTGATTGAGATCATGAAAGAAGATAAGGAAATGAAGATCAAAATGCGACCACAGTTGATTAAAAGTCCAGAAGAAAGATGAAGGGAAAACCCTCTCAAACTCATAATGCAGCCTAAAAATGCAAACTAACATGAAGCCTAACAATGCAAGCTACATGAAAATGCAAAGGTGTACTTGCAATAGAGAAAATATAACATAGGATTTTGTGTTCATCATTCATTAGAGAATGTAAATGGAATTATTTTCATCATTGGGCCATTATTAACAAACATCAAAAAATCACACAATCATCATTAGTCACAAGTGCAACTATGAATATATGAATGTGATTTACATCAGATTGGAATGCGGAAAGATTCTAACATAAGCATCAAAGACATAAAGGTCAAGATGACTTTGATGTTACCTTACCCAATTTAATGTAGCAAATAAAACATATGCCTCATGCCCCAAGTCCTTTAGCTATGCATCTTAGAGAGACTTAGGAACAATGATACTCAATGAAAAATTAATAACAATAAGCACACAAAGGAAAAATCATGACATAGCTCAAACATGAAGTGTTTATGTTTAAAAATTTAAGTGTATTAATAGATATCGAGTTCCAAGGATAAGGATCGAATTCTTGCAAAAAGGTAAGATTACATGACAAAACTGGGTAAGACCAAACCAATAAGTGATGAAAAACACTCAATGTCAAGGGTTGTATTGAAAAATACAATTGGGGTGGTATTGAAAAACACTATTTGTGAGGTGTCCTAAAGACTAACGCATCCAAGAGACTGAAGCTAACATAGTTATACCCCCTAGACAAAGACCAATTCCAAACCAAGGTAGCAAGGACAATGCATGATGGAGAAAGGCTAAGTGTTGAGGATGTGTGCTAAGAAATAGGGGTGCAAAGGCCTCGAGTAGCACCCATTTCCAGGTTTTTACCGCTTGGATTTTTTTATTTTTTTGAATTTTTTGAATTTTTTTGTATTTTTGGAATATATAATTTATTTTGGAGATAAATCAAAGTGCCTATTGCTAGGTTTTCACTAAGATGATCATTTTTTTAGGACATTTTCCAATTATTAAAATTTTCACAATATATCATTTTTTATGGATTTTTAAAATATATAATTTTTTTGTATTCTTTCAAGATCAATAAATATGTACAAAGATGCCCCTAGATAGAATGGGCATCATGGGTAGAACTTTAGGTGCAAGACATTGATAGGATCAAGGAGCTGCTCTCCCTTTGTTGTAGATAGTAAATAGGCACCAAACCCAAAAGTTGTAATAATGTAAGGTCTAAGCCAATTAGGTCCAAATTTACCCTTTTGATCTCTATTGTATTGATTTTAGGATTTTCACATAAGACAAGATCTCCACATGGAATTCTCTAGGGTGAACCATTTTGTTGAATGCTTTTGACATGCACTTTTGATAGACCCTCATATGGTCAATTGATGCTTGATTTTTCTCATCTAGAGGTTCTAACTCTTGAAGTCTCATGGTGTGATAATATTCATTTGTAACTAAACCTTTGAGAGAAACACTAAATGAAGAAATCTCAACCTCTAAAGGTAACATTACTTCAACACCATATGTAAGAGCAAAAGGAGTAGCCCCAGAAGGAGTGTGAATACTCATTCTATAGGCCCACAAAGCCAGATTTATTTGTAAGTGCCAATCTCTACTATTCTTATGAACTATTCAATGTAATATTTTAAGAATGATTTTATTTGATGCTTCTTCTTGACCATTTCCTTGCAGGAAGTAAATAGAGGACCAATGTTGATTTATTTTGAATTTCTTATAGAGTTGCTTAAGGTCTTTATTTTTAAACTAGCCTCCATTATTAGTGATAATCACAAAAGGCAATCCATATCTATAGATAATATGATTCAAAAATAAATAGAGAAACTATCTTGCCGAAGGCAACAGAAAGTGGAACAACTTCTACCCATTTAGTGAAATAATTAGTAGTAGTGATAATAAACTTGTGTCCACATGATGAGTTGGGATGAATCTACCCAACAAGATCAAAGGCCCAATGTTGAAATGGCCAATGAGAAATAGAAGGAATGAGCTCCCTACCTAGAGCATGTATCAGGTTACCATGTTTTTGACACTTTTCACATGACTTTGCAAAAGCTACTGCATTAGTCTACATTGTGGGCCAATAGTACCCCACCCTAAGTAGCCTTTAGGCCATGGAAATACCATTAGAATGTCCCCCATAGATATCCTCATGGATGCCAACTAATGCTTGATGAACTTCTTTTGTGTCTAAGTATGTAAGAAGAATTCCATCTAGTCCCCTCCTATACAAATTAGTAGAGATAAGGAAATAGGGAGATTCATTTTGAATAAGGTTTCTGCATTCAGATTGGTTAAAGGTTTCAGGTATAATTCCATCACAAAAGCATGAGTAAGTAGCACTATAATGAGATGACTGATGACCAACAATTGCACAAATGACATGACTTTCTTGAGAATCATAGGTAGGGTGATGTAACTCTTCTACCAAGAATTCAAATCTTAATTCATGCTTCTCTAATCGAAGAAGTGAAGCAAGTGTAGCCATAGCATCAACTGCCTTATTTTCTACTCAATAGATTTTCTAAAATGAGATTAATGTTGAGTAGAGTCTCAAGGAATCAACCATTTTCTTATAAGGTACCAATTTCTCATTTTTTGTTGCACAATCATCGTTGACCTAGTTAATTATCAGCTATGAATCTCCATAGATGTGTAACTCCATAATTATCCATTCTATGGCCAACTTAAGTCCATTTTTTAAAGCTTCATATTCAACAATGTTGTTTGTACATGGAAATAATAACTTGTAAGATTTAGGAATTGTGTACCCATGAGGAGAAATCCATGGCATATCTGATTAAGTCCATGTAAAATTAATCTTGTTTTCTTGTAAGAATTTAGTATAGGATTCTTTTTCTTATGATGAGAAAGACTGAGCTAAATGTACTATTTGTTGAGCTTCATCTGTACCTAAATTGACTGCTTGTTTTGGTTCAATAAGCATTGAAGATCTATCTTGAAAATAGCTAGGGAGACAATCAAGTACCTCATCCTTAGGTGCCTTAGAGAGGTTTTCACCCTTGGATATGTCCTTTCTTTTTACTTCTTTTGGTTCTAACACTGCCACATAGTGGTTTTCACTGTCAGAATTCCTATTCTTTTTCTTTTCTTTTCTCTTTATTTTGTGACTAAGGTACTTGATGTTTGGTTCTGTCATACTAGTAGTTGGTTCATTGGTGGAAGAGACTATAGGTTCAATGGTATTCAAATAATAGTCTATTTCATATTCATTTTGAAATCTTAAGAACTCAAGTTCTTGATTGTGTTGGGACCAATCAATTAGGTCAGGATGAACAAGGGGTAAATCAATGATGGGTTCAAGGTTGTGAATATGAATGATATCTCTAGTGACTAAAGATTTAGAGTCTATCAAGTAACTTCCTAAATTTACCTAATTAGGATTCATCTTCGCAAGTGAAGAATTGTCCACTAAGGCAACACACAAGTTCAAATCCTCTAACCCTATCTATGACTCATTGACTAATTCAAGTTGAGAACTATATGTACGAACAACATCAACATCCATATCAATTGTGGAAGGTTCTCAGAAAGAGTCCCATTCATACTCATGTGAATCTATTTCTGAATCTTGACTAAGATGCTTACAAAAGGAAGGCTTTGGATGCCTTGACGTGGATTCCTTAATGTCATTAAGGGTCATACTCTCATGTTCTAAATTTGCAACTTTTCATGAGATACTAGACTATCTGAATCTCCCCAAAAGAGATGAGTAGAAGGGACCCAATCTTTACACATATCTTGTTGATTTTCCAAATTAAATATACATTCAGTCTCTTCTTCACTATTTGACTTATCACAGATAGGAGCAACATTCTTATTGTGATTCACATATCCTAGGGCAACCTGCTTCTTAGGCTTGCATCCAAAAAGACCATGATCAAGGGGTTTGGCTCTAGCATCCAATCTTTTACTAAGAGGACCATGTCTAGGATAGCCTATTTTCTTGACAAGAGCATACCCTCTTCCATAAGCATTAGGAGGAGTGGAATTCTCATTGTACATATACTTCTCTTCTTTATAACTCCAATCTCTAATAGCCATATCTTCTTTCTCTTCTTGAATAGGTACTGATGACTGTACAAATGTGTCAAATAATGTCATAGCTGAAGTGGAAGGTTTCATTTCTTGTGAATTTTTACCATAAGACCTAGGTGAAACTAATAATGTTGTGAGGGAGTTAAGTTGATATCCACCCATGCCAAGGTCAATGGACTTAAACTTGTCTTTGTAGTAAGCTAAAACTGCATTAAAATCATATGCTTCTCTATTGAGGGGAACATGAGTACTTGCTGAAATTGAGTTAATAGACAAAGTGTTATCCCCATGAATACAAATCTCTATTCCATTATAAGGAAACTTAACACACTAATGATAGGTAGATGGCACTACTTGCATATCATGGATCTATGGTCTACCAAGTAAAATGTTGTATGCAAGGGGTCCAGTGTCAACTATTTGGAATAAAACATCTTTTTCTAGGGCAAATCCTAACAAGAAGGACAACCAACCCCTTTGAACTTCTCTTTGTCTCATCATAGACTTTGATAATAATCTTTCTTCTAGAATCAATAATATGTTTAGAATAACCTAATGTCTTTAAAAGACCCAAAGAACAGATATTAAGCCTAGCACCTCCATCTATCAACACACACCTAACACGGGTCCTATGGATCATGACCTCAATATGAAGGGAAATATTGTACGGATGGTTCAAAGATTTATCATCTTCCTCCAAAAAGGAAAGGTAATGAGGGCTAGCAATATGATTAACCATGTTCTAGAATTGGTCAACATCTAAATTATTAGGGACATTTGCCATGCGCAAAGCATCCTCAAGGACTTGCTTATGTCTCAAAGAAAACTCTAAAAGCTCAAAGATTGAAATTTGAGCAAGGGTTCTTTGTATGTGATCAAAAAGATTATAATTTGGCTTAGGATTAACCACTTGTTTTGAAGGAACATCCTTGGATTGCAGTTGTTTTGGCTTACTTGATTGGCTTGAACTAGGTCCTTTGATGATAAGGGGACCTTGACTTCATGTAACATCATTGAGACTTTGGGAAGACACTTGCTTAGGTTTACTTGATTGGTTTGAATTGGGTCCTCTAATGACAAGGGGACCTTGAGATGGCTCTCTAGAGTGAGCACCCCTTAGCAGCAATACATGTTTTTCACCAAGGATAGGAGATTTCAAATTTAAATCATAACCACTGGGATCTTTATCTTCCATCATGTTGACACTTTCCTCTACAACCTCAAGCATATTGACAACATTTTGTACATTTGCATAAGTGTAATTTATTATAGCCTTCCCATTATTAGGTTGGGAAGCTTGCCCTTTCTCATACTTGGGCAAAGGTTCTTTGAATGTTGTGTAATTAGCATTGGTATTTAATCCATATATTTCAAGTTGTCTATTCTCAATAAGATCTTGAACAATATGCTTAAATCTCTCACAATTTTCAATATTGTGTTTGTTGGTGTTTCAAACTACTAAACAACGAAATGCTCAATATCACAGTGAAAATACTCATACAATCTAAGGGTTAGCCAATTCCTAGTAGCAATTACATGAATAAACCACTATGACCCAACTTCAACAAAACAAAAGGATGGTTTCCTACTCTTTTGGCTCTACTAAACCAAGGCAGGTATACCTAGGGATGATTCTAATGCAAATTTTTTTGTAAATATTCTTTTGGTTTCATTCTGATTCTCATCTATTACCCACTAACACATGAGCAATTTACTTCATTCCCTTTAATGTTCTCAAACTTGTATGCATCCCTTATTAGCAGATCTTGTCATAATTCTCCTATGATTTACAAATATTCCTGGAAATTGTAGCTACCTAAGACTCAGAGAATAGATATAAATGAGTAGTGACCAACATTTATAACTTTGAACAAAATGGAACGAAAAATGATTTTGATTTTATAATTGGTTTGATATGTAGCAGTAAAATTCATCCTTGTTCACTTCTGACTTATGAGATCAGTGCCTTATCCATTGGGCATAAAATTCACTATTAGCAAGAGATCTAATTCAAATAACTTGTAAATGATTTAATCAATTGTAATCACCCATTCCCATTCTTATGAAGTATTCTTTTCATAAATTCATAAACACTACTGATTTACTGAAGCATTTCTATAATTCCTTGAATTAAAAGCAACAACACAATTAGTATACAATGCATCTAGATTGCATTCAGTCAATTTAAACCTTATTTAAATGACTTCAAATTAGATAAACACATAAAATGGAGACATAAATTAATGACATAGATATACTACAAATACCCTTTTGTATTATCCTTTTAGATGACTAATACAATGACCAATAGAAATGAAAGCCCAAAATAGCTTACTGATTCTGTCATTTCAATATATCATCAAAAAATACAACTCGAAAATAATCTAAAAAAAAATACACACTATTGGACCAACTGTATTCTCTCAAAAGACTAAAAATTATACAAAATTCAAACCATGACACTGCCTTGAAAACTCACTTATATAGGCATGAGTTGCAACAAGAAAAGGGAAATTGTGATTGATAGGTGTCCTTTTACAACAATGAATATACTACCCATTTACAAAAATATTTGGACACCTTAACTCAAAAAGAAACCATAGAAACAATCGCAGATGATAGTTGGAGCATAAAATCTTTAACTTTGGCTTTTTCTCTAACTGCTCCTTGTTGGTAAAGCTTTGATTTTTGCAATTGCTTCCTAGACAAATATCTCTCTTTTGGTGGGCCATTCAAACTCCTTGACTGTTGTTAGTTCACTAATAGTTTTCTGCCACCTGGCATCAGTAATTACCCTTCCTTCTATGACAAACCTATTCATTTCAGTTTCAACCCTGAATAGGGCATCAATTAGTTCATTGAAAGCACGTTCATCAATATCATCCATGAAGATTGATGCCACCTATGGCAACTCTACAATATGATCAAAAGAACTAGACCATTCATTCAAATCTTTTAGTTTGTCATTAGGATTAATAATAGAAAGAATTAAAGAATAAAAACCACTTGTTAATACTTTCATTTTACTTTGAATTACCGCCAGCTTCCTTGTGAAAATTTGCAATAAATATTTCACCTTATTTATACCCTCCTTCACAGTAATAACTTTATCTGAGAGATCTAGCTTCTTGGCTAACAAGGGTATCAATCTGTCAAAGAATTGCATATATAGCACCCATTGTTGAAAAATTGGCTCAAGCCATCCAATTGCATCCTTACATACCTATTCTGTAGACTGTAGATTTATGAATGCATTATAAGCATCTTGCGATATCCTTTTCAAAGTGCTTACTCTATGGTTTAATACATTCATCAAAACATCTTTCTTGGTGGCACTGTCAGATTGAGAAACTCTTGACTCCATACTAACTGTAGGCACTAGTACTATCACCCCTATAGGTTATTTTTCTGTTTGGGCTTCTGCTTCTACAGTGTGCCTTCTTTCTTCCTCTTGCCTTGGTGCATGTTTTGCCTCTATTGCTGCCTTGAGTTGTTCTTTGAGGGATATTATTTATGTTTCCAAATTTTTTATTTTCTGCTCCAACTCTTCTATTCTCTGATTCTGTACATGGCTAATTTTGAGCTCTTCTTCATACATTCCTCTAATGTCAAGGCACTCATTGCACATTATAGCTAGCTTATCCTCAATTTCATCAAAATTTTCCTCATTCATGAGAGAAAATTATTTAACCAAACTAGAAATCTCTTTCCCAATAGTGCTCTCCAATGTCCACACAATCATATTGCCCTGTGCAATCTCCTTTATATCCATCATTTTGGGCTTCTTAGTGTCAGGGGCTACACTCCATACTGCTAGGGTTTTTGTGTCTATATTAAAACCTAACCTTCTTTTGAAACCCTCATTGCTAGTGGCTTCATAACTGATGGCCTTTACTTGTCTTCTCATTTGATCCAGTATAAGGGCCCTCTGAATATCCCAATGTGGTATTAGAATCATACCACTCCTATGTACCAACTCCTTGGCTTTTGCAGCGCTCATTGTTTCACTCTTAGGATCATAAGCCAATAGTTTTTCAACTAATTCCTTATTCTTCTGTAGATCCTTTCCTAGCATGAGACTCAATGTGAGCTCATTTTGTTTGATTTTATAAAGAAATTTTTTTAACTCTGATGATTTAATGGAATCATCATCTTCCATGAAATTTTCATATTGAATGAGCTTGTCATCCAATCTTGATGCTACAAATTGAAGATCAGTAGAGGCCTTCCCTACTTATGTAGCCCTTTGGTGTAAATAATTTTTCCTAATATCAAAAACATACTCACTACTCCCCGAAATTACTTGTAGGGCTTTGCTTACCACCTTTTCTGGGATGTGCATTTTCTTTTGTCTCTTATTTCCTTTTGGCACCCAAGTTGAAGCTGATGGTTGCTCCTCTTCTAACTCAATCTCCAATTGTGTATCTGGCTCAAGGGATTCTCTATTTACAATGGCTTCCTCTCCCTTTGGCTCATGCGACATTTGTGGCATAACATGGTCAAAAGTATCCACCATTCTTCTCAAGTTATTAGGATATGGAATCTCTGTATAGAAACCCTTAAAATCAAGGTTGTTCCTCTTCAAAGCCTCCTCTACTCTCCTTGTATCCTCATATTTCCTTAATAACTCATCAGGCTCTCCTGTTGCTACTATGTTGGCAATTAAGTCCTCTATAGAGATTGGCTTGCTTGGAGGTAAAATGTATCCCCTAATGGCCTTGACCTCATTGGTAATGTAATTGTCAAGGTCATACATCCTATAGGGCCTTGACAAAAATTTGTACTAGCCTAAATACTCACTTAATTCCTCAAATGCATTCTTTCCTATTTCAAAATCTCCTAATTTAAAGGTTCTACAAAAAAAAGTAGGCTTGTGCATAGAGGGAGGGATCATTTCTTTATTCATCAATAAAAATTGCTAGAAGAATTCAATAATGGCCAATCTAGGGGGTAAATATTTAGGCAAAAGATGAGGAGGTTGTGGGCATGCAAACACTTTGATTAAAGAGCACTCCTTAAATGAAAAGATACTCCCCTAGTTATGATCTAATTTGGTTTTTTCATCTAAGAATGAGGGCCTAAGAAAAGTCTTCAAAACATTTGGTGCCCTAAAGAAAGTATGATCTAATTGCCTCATGATAGCAGAACTAAACAAATTAAAGAAAACAAGGGCATTTGAATAATAGAAATCCTTATGCCAAATATGAGTCCAGAGTTGCATAGGTAAATCACCAAATTCATCAGAAGTTTGATCAATGAAGTCCCCAATAATGTATCCAATGTTTTTATATAGGATAAGCTGCATCAACAATGAATAATGGTGGTGTATATGAGCAATGTTAGTATGCTAATAGAAACCAAATTTAAATAAAGCTTCTACAAACTAAACAAAATTCATAAACTTCAAGATAGACTAAGATGAGCTCTCAATTGAGAATATGAGCCATTTATAGACTCTCTCAATAAGAAGCTCTCTTGTTGAGTGGCTTTGTCTAAATATATAGGATGTATGCTCAAGCTTATGCTTCAAAAAGGGCTTCAAATAGAGTTGGAATTTGGGTGTGAGTGTATGGTTTTGATGTAAAATGGCTTCTTAAAATGGCATTATGACTTTACTTCATGGATTGTGTTAAAATGGCTTGGGAGAGGATTCCTTAAATAGACAAAGGGCTTGAGGGATCAAGGGCTAGGATGCAAGGATGGAAAAAAGCTTATGGAAGGCTCAGATTGCATGAGAGGAGAGCACATGGATTGTGCTTCCTTATAGCCAATCAGGGAGTGACACATGTCACAGGGTGAGAGGATGGAGGAAAGGGGAAGGATGAGTCAACAAAGGAGGCTCAAGGGATAAAATCTTCATAAAGACCCTCATAATGGCTTGTAAGAGCAATAAAAGGGCTTGGAAGAGTCATTTATGGCCTAGTGGGCTTCATAAAGTTTTATGGTTGAGATATTTTGAGGGAGATGAGAGAAATTTTGACTTGGGCTTGATTAGGAGGGTTTTAAGCTTGCTTAGGATTGTGCAAATGATTAGAGGATGGATTAGGATGGTTTAGGATTAGCTTAGGGATAGGAAAGTGGATGGCATTTAATGAGGGTGGGTGAAGGAGGAGATATTTGTTAACTTTGGCTTGGGTTAGTAAGTTTTAACCCATGTTTAGGGAATGTGACAAGGTTAGGAGGGGATTAGGATTAGGTTTAAAGACATCTTCTAGAAGAGTCTAGACTTTGGATGAGGATAAAGACTTTCTAGAATAGTCTAGAATTTCCTAGGATGAGGATGAAGACTTTCTAGAAGAGTCTAGAACTTCTTAGGATGAGGATAAATTAGATTTTTAGGAAATAAATAAAGTTTTATTTATTTCAAGGGTTTGGGTTGAGGAGATATTTATTAAAACTTTTTTAATAAACATGAGGATTAATATTTAATCTTAATTAAATATTTTGAGTTGGGATTAGGGGTAGGAAATGATGGGATTAGCCTTTAATCAAAATTAAATAAGGGTTAGAAGATTTTGGAAGAGGTTAGTGGTCTTAAGGAAACTGGCCAAGTTTTGGGCAAAAAATAAATTTTTTATTTATTTTGAATTTTTTGGTTAATTTATTAATTAAATAATTAATAAATAATGAAATAATATTTAAATAAGATTTAAACATTGGAGGGATTCCTTAATTAAATATTTTTAATTAAGATAAAGGGATTTAATGGCATAAAAACTAATTAATTAAATAATTAATTAATTAATAAATGATGATGTCATTAGGAATTTTTCAGAAAATAAAAATACTTTATTTTCTAAAGGTTTTTAGGTGTCTACATTTTGCCCCTCTTTGATGTGATGCCGCAAGTGGCATGACATCAAAGATAAGAAAATAAGATGCCCAAGGCTAGAGGAGAAGAGGAGAGAATGGACTGTGAGATGCCCCCTCAAGAAGGCGGCGGGGAGAGAAAGCGAGGCTCGATGGCTTCTTGAAAAGTACAAGAATCTTAGATGAGCAAGGAAACTCAGATTGGCAAAGAGAATGGGCTGAATTAGCTCAAACTCTCACTATGGGAGAATGATAAAGGAGAATCAGATGCACAAGAGGAAGCAAGCTTAAGACTTTAGGGAAGGTGGAGGAATAAGGAGCGAAGTGCTATAAAAGGAATCCAGGATGGGGAGATGGATGAGGGGATTAAAAGGCTAATGCAACAGGATTTCAAAGAGTCAGATTGGCGAAAGATGGGTTTCGGAGATCCCTAGGACTAGGATTGTGGATCTCAAAAGATGAGGCTTGGTGGATTGATTTGGATTGGTGGATCCCTAAGACTAGGATTGTGGATCCCTAAAGCTAAAGGTGAGGAGTGATTCAAAGAGATACTGATGCATAAGCTGGGGTAGGAGAGATGGATGTTGGATATGGATGGGGGATAATGGAGATGAAGGAAAACCATTGAAGCTTTTTGAGCAGGGGGATACTTCAAAGAGAAGTACCACCATGTAGTTGAGCACTAGATTTTCTATAGGACTGTTGGTTAATTGCCAAGGTTACCAAGAAAATCAAGGCCTTTTCACCAACTGTCTAGAGGACTAATGAACTAACTCAAAACAAACACACAAGGATTTCCCCAGCATCACACATGAATCTCGAAAGAATCAGAGTGGAACTGACACTGGGTAACCCACAAGCAGAAAAGAAAAACAAACAAAAGACTTGATCAAGACCTTACAGCCAGATTGCCCCATTCACAGTATACCATGATATGGAAGATCGTGGAAACTTTGAGGAGGGAACAAAAAGATTGCTTGGAAAAGATATTTCAAGACCTAACAGGGAAGAGTCCAAATCAAAAGAAAGCAAAAATCCAAAAGAGAACCATTTGCCAACGAGATGGGTAGGACGAGGTACTAATGAACCAAGATCAGACATGAGGAAAGCTATATCCTGCAAGGACCTATTGAAGAGCACCTAAGCTGGTGGATTTGGATGAGTGATGCATCTGGCAAGCTAAACTAAGAAAGATAACACTTTGGTGACAAGAGATCTACTTAAAGGATGCATTGGAATAGCTAACCAAGATGTGCGATGTGTGCAAGATGCTGATCAAGGAGGAACTGACACAAAAGCTAGATAGATACAATGGTACTAAGCTACAGAGGATGTACAAGCCGACAAACCAAGATATTTACAAGCTGAAGCTAACCAAGATAATTACAAGCAGGCAAAAGCTTAGGATGATAGGATAGTGGGATGGTTCAATGTTGTGCAAGATGCGAAAGCTAAGGGTGGGGTGATAGCGATAGATATGGATTTGGCAGGATGCATCCAATGATGATGAGAGAATTTGTGACCAAGGATAGCTATAGGAGTAGGATGAGATGGCTGGATAGGATGGTAGATAGCTAGGATTATGATGGATATAAAGAGATGACATTGGGTTTGCATGAGGATAGCCTAGAGCTAGATACCAATGACAAGGGAGGATGGACAAGACAAGATCTCCAAGGAATATAGTGACCCCAATCAGAAGATAACATGCAAAAGGAGGTCTTATGATGGATGTGATAGGATTGAAGCTAGGATGGAAAAAGATGAAGGGGCTAGAGAGATGGATGATAGCTGGGATGGTTGGCTAAAGCTATAGGAGATAAGTGGATGGTGTGAGATGGAAGATGGAGGGTGGAGGATAGGTGGATAGATTGGAAGATGGAGTTGGATGTCAAGAGATGACCAAAAGCATGAGGGTGATAGGCTAAGCTTGGGATGGCGGGATTACACATGATGCTTGTTTGCCAAGTTTTCATCATGGTACTTGTCCAAGGCGCTTGAATTGCCAAGTTTTCACCAGTGGACGCTTTATTTTTCTTTATTATTTTTTGACTTTTGGCTTTCTTCAGCTATTTTTGGCTCATAGATGTTGGTAGGATGGATGAAAAAGGATTGGATTGAACAAGTGGAATGGTGGGTGGGAGTTTGAAAGATAATGGATGCAAAGACATAAGGCTTGTGGGTAAATGGATGAGGAAAATGGAAAGATCATCATTGGCACACACCTTGAGAGGTGATAAAGTAGTAGGAAAGATGGTTTTGACTGAGGTTGAGGAGAAAATGGAGGAAGAGAAAGATAAGGACTAAAAGTAGAGTTGGAAGATGGAGGATGGGAAATTTAGGATAAGAAGCATATGGACTAAAAGTGGATTAGGGGGATGAAGGATGCTTATATGGGGATTTGGATGAAGGATGGATGGATGGGGCTTTTTGAGTAGCATGAATGGATGCCAATTGAGATTTTTCTTTGAGATGCATTTCTTTTATGAGCATCTTGGGTATCCACATGATTTTTGACTTTTTTAGCTTGGGCTTTTGTGGTCTCTTGACTTTTTCTTTGATTGGGATTAAATGTTTCTTGTTTTGAACATGTATTTTAGAAGGGATATGTTGAGACTTGGATTTTTGTGGATTTTTGGATTTATGCTTTTGTATTTTGGCATCCAATATGCTTCTATTAGCCATGGGATGGGAACAAGAGCATGGAGGAGATGGAGGGATAATTGATGGAGTGATAGGGTTTAAAGGTTGGAAGGGATTCAAGGGTGAGTGCCTTTGATGATCTAGCTGGTGGATTTGAGGGGATGGAAGGATAGATTGGAACATAGGATATGGATGGATATAATCTCCCAAAATGGATGGAGGGAAGGAAGGATATGGGCCCAAGATAGATGGAAACGGGGAAGTTGTAGGTCCCAAAATAGATGGAGGGGATAAAGGATTCATATTAGGTATGTAAGGACCCAAAATGGATGGATAGGGTGTGGGATATAGATAAGGGATATATGGACCCAAAATGGAGGGTTGGAGATAAGGAGTAGGATGAGGGCCCAAAATAGCTGCGGAATAATATGGATGGGAACTTTGGGGTGGAGATGGAAGGACTTGGGACCATGCAGGAATAGCGGGGATACCAACATCTAGAAATACATTTTCATTTCTTTTTTCAATATGATGTTCATTATTTGGAACACAAGATGTGAGTCCATTACTAGCTAAAGGAGTTAGAGCTTCGGATATGATAATTAGTTCTTTTTCGATGGATCTATCATCATGGATTATGGGAGATGTATGATAATGAAGCAGAGGAGATGGGAGGATAGGATCTTGAGTTGGGTGGGCTGAGGGAAAGGGATCTTGAGATGGAGTAAGTAAGATGATAGGATTTAGATATGGAGGGGATGGTAAAACTGGATCATGTAGGGGAATAAGTGGGATGGCGGGATCTGCTGTTCTATCGGAGGATATTTCAACATGCTTTTGGACAAGATCTTGACAGGAATGGATGGGAGTGGATGCATGAGTTTCATTATATGGGATTTGGATAATGCTTGGAGGAGGAGATGTGGATGGGATTTGGAGCGATTCGATGAGTGGTGGGAATTTGATGCTTGTGAGAAGTGGAAAGATTTTAAGCAATTTGATGGATGGTATGGGGATGATAGCTATGGGAGATGGGGGTGATATTATAGATGGGGAAGCTTCATCACTGACTACTTCACATGGTTGGATTAGATGACATGGCTTATTGACTGTTGGAGGCGAATTTTCTTGTATTTACTCTAGGAGATTCCTTGGAGACTAATGTGTCAGAGGTGGTGGATTGATAGGAATAGCTGGTGTGATGAGGGTGGAAGATTGGAAGCTTGGTTGATTGGGTGATGGAGGAGAAGCTAGGATATTAGATGGCATGACTAGATAGTCTGGAAGAATACATGGATTTTGGGGGATGCTTGGGGGAATGTTTCTAAGGCTTTCAATATACCCATCATAGTCAACAAGATTTTCATCATCATTGGAATAGGAGGTGGCGGGAGCAAGGATAATACGACCGAACACATCATGATAGGTTTGGGATTTCATGTTTTTATGATGAGTTGGATGGGGATGGGGTCTTGCATATGGATGAACACGAAAACTCATGGTTGGATTTGGATTAAGTGCAGATTTTGGATTGGCTTATGAAGGATTTCCTAGGGAGAGTCAAAGCTGTATGATAGACCTAAAGAGGATTGGCTAGAGATTTTTGGCTTTCCTATGGATGGAAGACTTCAAGGGCATGCTGTAAAAAAGTGAGAGTTTTTCTTTCCTATGCGCTAGATTGGTGGAGATTGTGTCAACTTAAGGATAGTCTAATGATCCTATGGGCATGACACGAGATTGACCACTTGTGGATCCCAACCTTTAGCTCAAGGTGATGAGGGATAACAAGTGACAAAGCTAGATTACCCTAGACAAAGCTCTATCAAAGGGATAACCTTGGCGAGGCTGGTGGATTGGTCGGATTGATTGGATAGCAAATTCTAGCAGAAGGACAACAACTCTCTAAAGGCTTGGGTGTGATCTTGGATTGGGTTGCTAGCTGGCTAGGGGGGATGATTTAGAGAGACTTTGGATTTGGGATTGTTCTAAAGCAAGAAACTAGATAGATTCAGTTGCAATGGGGGAGCTTGGATGATTTTCTGATGAGGCAATGACTACACTAAGTATGCCTTGAGCTGGGAGATTTTTTCTTTTTTGGGATTTTGACCAAAGTTGGCAAACATTCATTCAAAAGCTATGAACAAACAAGCAGACAAAATTTTGGAGCAAGCATGTCAAACACACCAACATCCTAGGAAGCTTTCTAAAAGGATGAAATTTGTGATAGCTAGGGAGTCCTCAATATACGCAAGGTATGTGAGGCCCAAATCCATAGATGAAACCAAAAAGATGTCACACAGCCGAGAGGAGCGGTAACCCACTTCTCCTCTTTCACTTCTCAAGGGTATAAAGTTCCTTGAGGCTTAGCCCGAGTGACAAAATCTTGATTCCAAGACAGGTGTCTTTGGATTCACCTCCCAATTTTTATACTCCGCTGGAACGCTGGAGTTGAGGTCGTCCCAAGGGGTGATGAAATCCCCAAGCAGGCCTCCTAAAAAGTGTAAAACAAGACCACATACATGATCTTGGGCTTTAAAAGACACACATTTATTCCAATTTATGATTTAGATTTTGTAAGCTATGATTGAAGACACTTGTGATTATGGCATATAATGTTCATTCTAATTTGATAGCGTCGTTAGCATAATTGAAGTCGAGAGATTGTCAACATAAGAAATGCGAGCGTCATTGAAAATGCGTCAAAACTATGCGATGTTCATTGATTGTTAGGCATTCAAGATTGAGTGTGAGTTTGTTTTAAGCCCAAAACAAAGATATGTGAAACTCATTTTTTCAAGCGTGTGCCCAGAGGCCCTCCATGTCAAGAGTTGTTCAATTTTTATGCCCAAATAAAGTGTTAGCGAGACTAATGCGCATTCAAGGAATTTTCTAACTTAGAAAAACTACTAAAGACCCAAGTGAGTGGAGTTTGATCTTTGTGGAGCACTTAACACCCTCTTAGGTAGACCCATCCCCATAGATGGCGCTGAGATTGCAACCAATGGTTAAATTGATGGGTGATTAAAGAGGGTGAGTCCAACTACAAACTTACTCAAAGAATCTTTATTAGTTTTTATAACTTAGAAGATTTCAAAAATGTGGATTCTTTTTATGCCCCAAAAGATGATTATTTGATCTATAGCATTCAAGATTGGATTTTTTATTTTAATCATGCATTCATAAAAAAAAAAATTTGATTTTAATCCATTGCACTCAAGAGTGATTTTAGCAACATGCATTCAAAGACAAGTGATTAAACATTCAAGTTTTTTCCTTTGAGCATTCAAGATTGAGATTTTGTGTGTTGTTTTAAGAACTTTGAAGTGCTTTGTTTTAACCTTAGATCATTGAAGATTTTTTTGGACTCAAAAGTGAAAATGACTCTTTGGACTTTGGTTTTCATTCAAGATTTTGTGTTCTAGTTTGAATATTTTAAGCCCAAAAATGATATTCCTAGATTGTTTTGATGCATGAAAAACCTAAGAAACATTCAAGATTTTGAAACAAGACATTTTTTTGGAACAAATAACAAAGCTTTTAGGACAATTTTTGTTAACCATTTAGGACTCTTAGTTTTCATGAGATTTTTAAAAGAACTTTAAAATATTTGCAAATGAGGTTCATTTTATCCTTGATTGATGCTTTGAGTTTGATTTAGATTTTAGTGTGCACTTAGTGTTGATTTTGAACCTTTTGAAATGGAAACTTGAAGGTTCTTTTTAAATTCCCAAAAATGAAGTGTTCCTAACTTTGCATGAATGCATCTAAAACCTTGATGTTGCAAGGATGCAAATGATTGGATTGGTTTAGTTTCACTTGTTAAAAGATTTTTTATTTTTTGCAAATTTTAAATTTTTAATGGATTTAAGTATGATTTGGGGGTTCATTTTAAGCACTAAAAGGAAGTGTGTATGATTTTGCTTACTTAAAAAAAAAAGGCCAAGATCTGCCACAAGAAGAAGAAGAGGAAGTAGATGGAATAAGAAGAATATAGACAAGAAGAGGAAGAAGAATTCCAAGTTCTTTGTCCACCTATAAGCTTGAAAAATCTGCAAACACTATGAGATAGACTATGAGTTCCTTTGTCTTCTTCATGCTCATGTGGACCTACAAAACCAATTTATACAATCCTACCAATCAAAAAAAAAGAAAAATTAGCCAAAATTATCAAATGACATACAAAACTTGACTAAAAAAGGTAATGAAGATGACCCATGACGGGTTCCACTGGGCGTGCCAAAATGTATATGAGCAATGTTAGTATGCTAATAGAAACCAAATTTAAATAAAGCTTCTACAAACTAAACAAAATTCATAAACTTCAAGATAGACTAAGATGAGCTCTCAATTGAGAATATGAGCCATTAATGGACTCTCTCAATGAGAAGCTCTCTTGTTGAGTGGCTTTGTCTAAATATATAGGATGTATGCTCAAGCTTATGCTTCAAAAAGGGCTTCAAATGGAGTTGGAATTTGGGTGTGAGTGTATGGTTTTGATGTAAAATGGCTTCTTAAAATGGCATTATGACTTTACTTCATGGATTGTGTTAAAATGGCTTGGGAGAGGATTCTTTAAATAGGCAAAGGGCTTGAGGGATCAAGGGCTAGGATGCAAGGATGGAAAAAAGCTTATGGAAAGCTCAGATTGCATGAGAGGAGAGCATATAGATTGTGCTTCCTTATAGCCAATCAGGGAGTGACACATGTCACAGGGTGAGAGGATGGAGGAAAGGGGAAAGACGAGTCAACAAAGGAGGCTCAAGGGATAAAATCTTCATAAAGACCCTCATAATGGCTTGTAAGAGCAATAAAAGGGCTTGGAAGAGTCATTTATGGCCTAGTGGGCTTCATAAAGTTTTATGGTTGAGATATTTTGAGGGAGATGAGAGCAATTTCGACTTGGGCTTGATTAGGAGGGTTTTAAGCTTGCTTAGGATTGTGCAAATGATTAGAGGATGGATTAGGATGGTTTAGGATTAGCTTAGGGATAGGCAAGTGGATGGCATTTAATGAGGGTGGGTGAAGGAGGAGATATTTGTTAACTTTGGCTTGGGTTAGTAATTTTTAACCCATGTTTAAGGAATGTGACAAGGTTAGGAGGGGATTAGGATTAGGTTTAAAGACATCCTCTAGAAGAGTCTAGACTTTGGATGAGGATAAAGACTTTCTAGAATAGTCTAGAATTTTCTAGGATGAGGATGAAGACTTTCTAGAAGAGTCTAGAACTTCTTAGGATGAGGATAAATTAGATTTTTAGGAAATAAATAAAGTTTTATTTATTTCAAGGGTTTGGGTTGAGGAGATATTTATTAAAACTTTTTAAATAAACATGAGGATTAATATTTAATCTTAATTAAATATTTTGAGTTGGGATTAGGGGTAGGAAATGATGGGATTAGCCTTTAATCAAAATTAAAGAAGGGTTAGAAGATTTTGGAAGAGGTTAGTGGTCTTAAGGAAATTGGCCAAGTTTTGGGCAAAAAATAAATTTTTAATTTATTTTGAGTTTTTTGGTCAATTTATTAATTAAATAATTAATAAATAAGAAAATAATGTTTAAATAAGATTTAAACATTTTTGGGAGGGATTCCTTAATTAAATATTTTTAATTAAGATAAAGGGATTTAATGGCATAAAAATTAATTAATTAAATAAATAATTAATTAATAAATTATGATGTCATTAGAAATTTTTCAGAAAATAAAAATACTTTATTTTCTAAAGGTTTTTAGGTGTCTACAGGTGGAACTTGAAGTCTTTCATCTCTCCCTTCTTTGCATCACAAATATGCATGTGCATACTTTCAATGATGAAGGCCACATAATCATACTCCTTATGGTGGAAAGGGTCACGTATATCACATGCCATTAGAAAAAGAGAACCATACACACGATCGTCTGTGCCATCACTTCTCATCACTTTGTGCAACCCATACACTGTGTTTTTGAAATAATTCTTAAACCTACTTAGAGGTAGAAAATCCCCCACCTTTTTTGGAAGTAACCCTACCTTTTTTACCCTGTAAGGAATAGGTTTTATTTCTGTTAAACTTTCCTTGCAAATCTGCAATGTCAATAGGTACATCCATTTGTCCTATTAATCCAAAGGCTTCAACAAAAGAAGTTCTGTCCAATGTGCATAATACACTCCCATTATGCCTATGGAAGGTTCTAGTTATTGGATTGTAGGAATTCATTAGGGCCTTCAAAAAATCAACATCAATGAATACTTCTAGAAATATCAATTTTGCCATGTTTTTGTTCCATGGGTTACACACTAGCACATTTTCTGTTCTATTTTGATAAAAGTACATAAAAAGATCATAACCAGTCACTCTAGGGCATTCAACATCTCGAACAAAAACATATGGGTCTCAAAAAATATGATCATTTGCAGAAATTGCATTTGATGATCCTGGGAGAATTTTCAGCCAATCCTTAGCATGCTTATTTGGTTTTCTGATCCTTGTCTTTTTCTCAGTCTTAACAGCACCCTTTTTCCTTTTCCGTTCCACTATGACTTCCATGACATCATCAGCTTCATCTTCATCCTTAACCTCTTCTTCAGGAATTTCTTTGACTTCTTTATCATCCTTGATCTCTTCAAATTATATTTTGAGTTCTTTCATAGTAGCACAGAACACACAGAACTCTACAACTTTCAAATTTTAGAGTGGAGCATAGAACAAGCTTATTCATAGTGGCAAATACTCTAACATTCAATCAAAATTTTGATGTTTTAATCATACAACTACTAGCATTTTTAATAAATTTAGCACACACAAGCTTTAAAACCATTCATGCAAGTTGTCATCAAGGTATATCAGCTACAAAATTTGATTCTGACATAATTTTCAAACCTCTATTTTACTTGGCTATGGTGATTTTATCTTTTCTACTTACCTAGCATGAAACATTAGTTGCTTTCTTTCAAATTATGGTCTCTCATTCTTACGATGAATCAAACCTTCAATCTTCATAACATCGAAAATGCCCTTGATGGATCTCTATGATCACTTGGAGACACTTCAACATACCCTAATCGTAAAAACATAATGATGTCTTGGCACTGTATTGAAAATCCATTTTATATTCTTACAATGCCCTTTACCCCATATGACCTCAAACCTTTTTACTTGATACTTTTATTTTTACAATTTAGGCTTTTGTCATATAAGTGTAAAACCCTTATCTTAGCCTTCTTCACCTTTTACGCCTATACACAACCCTTTACACTGCAACATCGAAAACCTTCTCAATCGACGCCTTCACTATTACAATTTAACCACTCTTTGTATGAGCATAAAAAACCCTTGTTAAGACTTTATTTTTACCCTTTACGCTCATATGTACACATATCAGTGGAAACCCTAAAAATTTCTTCTACGTAGCTCTGCTCACTTCATTACCCAAGAGACCATAAGACTTCAAAATTCATCTTCTGATCATACCCTTTTAGCTTCACCTGTAGCATCGAAATATCTTTTAGCTTTCTTTTATTTCTCCTTTATGTCTTTACGGGTTACCTTTATCTCATATGCTTGAAGAGTCTTCTTGAATGATAGTCCGCTCCTACATTTACCCTTTCTCATAGAAGCATAAAACCCTTTCCATTGTTTCCCTTATTTACCAATTTACACTTATACATTAAGACTAAACTCATAACCACAGAGAAAGGATAAAATAGCTCTTCATTCATATGCTTACCTTGTGGTGTGATGACAAAACTTCCTTTTCTACTTATCAATGACCTAGATTTGATCTTAAAATGAGAAAATAACATCACCGTTGATTTTGTGCACATGCAAAATTTAGAACTTAAGTTGTATGCCACGCGGGCTAGACCCATCTGACATGGATGACATGTCTTCATCAGATTCACTTGTACTAGGGCCCATTTGACAACTCAATAGGTCCCACTCGACACTATTGCTGCTAAAACATGGCTTTATGGTTTCTCGCAAGCCCAAGGAGCATATGCATGTAAACACATTTGAACTTTACTTTTGTCCTTATGAAATCCTTTTACCCATAGAACCATAAAACCTTTCATGCATCCTTTCAAAACATCCTCTATGCCATGCCAAGTATTATGACCTTATGCTATCCATTGAAATGTATATGCATAAATCATAACTTAATACCTCTTTGCCCCTTTGATCAAACTGCTTCCTCATAACCCCATGATAAAATCTTTCAAAGTGTAATAGACCTTTACACTTCTTCACTTTAAGACCATTCATATGATCGGGAAGCCTCTAGACAAATCATTCTACTACTACAAAAAGAAGAAGCGTATCCCTATAGAACATGAAATCCTTTACGCTGTTATGCTGCATTATGAAACACAACCACAAAAACAAAAGGAATAAGGTATTTCACTCTTATGTGAAACCCTACACCATAAGATTGTAAAGGATGAATTTTAAACACTTTACAAATCCTTTTCAAAACTTTGAAAGGAAACCTAGGGTTTTTCACACTTAGGGTATTTTCATGGTTGTGTTAAGCGACAAACCTTTAGAATTTAATAGAGTTTGATAGCACATGAAACAAGGCATGACTAGGGAAACCTAAAAATTTAAAACAAATGAGGAATGAAGACCCTAATCTACTTAATTCAAAGACCTAAATGATTTGTCACCAAAATTTTAGGGTTTTTATACACTGTGAAAAATTAGACCAATAGTGTCCAAAGCCATTGTGAAGCTTGTAATAGGCCTTCTCATGCCACTACCATGGCTTAACTTTAGGTATGTGCAAATTTGTGGCATCATAAAGGTTCACAAGATTACGAGCAAGGAGCTTTGTGAATATCTCTTCATATGACTCACCCAATTATGTAAAATTGTGTTTCTCTCCTTTAGGCCTTTGTTGATATCTTGGCTTGTTTCTTTGTTGATTAGCACTAGGAAAATGGAGAACAACTTTGTTTTTAGGCTTAGAGGAATCCACAACAACCACTTGTTTGTTCTTATTCCAATATGTGTTCTTTCCTTTATCCTTGTCATTGTTGTTGCTATTTTGACCACTATTGTTGTTTCCGTTCTTACTCAAAATACCTTTCTCTTTCAAAACATCCTCAATTTTAAATGTATTTTCAATCATGGCATGAAAAGACTCAAAGAATTTCTTCTTAACTTCATACTTCATCTTAGGAACCATGTTACTAATGAGGATTTCAATCTTTTCTTTATCAGGGATAGTCCTAGAATAATTATAGCACTATTGTTTCCATCTCTATAAGAAAGTGGCAAAGGATTATCCTTGATTTTTCTTCATGTGACATAAATCCAATAAAAAATTAGATTGTGAAATATTGTATGCAAAGTGTTGAACAAACCTTTGAATTAACTTAGGGAACATCTTAACAAGGGGAGTGATATTGGTAAACCATTCCATTGCCTAACCTTGAAGACTCCTTGGATACAATCTTATAAGGTATGTGTCTTCATGATTAAATTCAAAATTCATGGTGTAAAATTGACACACATGATCATTTGGATCCCCATTTCCATTATACTTGTCATATTTTGGGATCTCAATTTTCCTAGGAAACTCCTTCATCTGAACAATCTTATCAAAAGGATTAGGACAAACCAAATCAAGTGAAAATGAACTCTTGGGTGCTTCCATTTCCACCATTTTCTTTTTCATTTTCTCAAATTATTCTTCCATAGAAGGATCATGTTTTTGAATCTTTTTATCTATATCAAAGTTGTAAGTGACCTTAGCACCTTTGATGGCTAAATTTTGAAAGAACGCATCTTTTTTATGTTCCATATATGCTTCCACATATTGTTGAAATTTTGGATCTTGTGGCATAGACATGGAATTATAAGAATGATGGTCAACATTTGAGCTACCACCTCCATATCATGAACCATGATGAGTTTGTTGTGAAGGTTTTCTTGAAACTCTAGGAGGTGTTGGTATTCTATAATCATCATGCCTTTAATTTATCCTTCCTCTAGGACTAGGGGATGGTGAAGGTGTTCTCCAATGTTTTCTATTTCATCGACTCTTCGGAGGAGTGAGTGAGGGAGAGTTGTTTCCACCACCAATGTGTACATTGTCAAGTTTTTGAGCCATGAAAAGATCTTGTGCTTCTTTATGGGATTTTCTTTAAATTCAATCATAACTTTTCTTTATTCCTCTAGGCATCTGAATTGTTCTTCCTTCTTAGCTTGTCGCTCTAAAAGGGCCTCCTTCTCATGCTCAAGTGTTTTAAGTCTATCACTTGCATAACCCAGAGGAATCATGAGTAGTGTACATGGTCTTGACTATCTAAACCAATTACTAGTAAATGTTGCATTCACACGAGTGCTAGAAGGCTCAGTAATTTGATCATCATGTTGGATTCCTCTTCTTGATAGGCACAATGTTTACTTTTATTAGCCCTTTGATTTGCATCCAAATACCTATCCTCAATAAGGGGTGAGGTTGGTCTACTTTCACAAGTGGGATCACTACTCAAAAGGTCAACATAATACTCACTACTTCGATTCTTCTTGTGTGGAGCTCTTGTAAAACTCATATCCATATCCAAATGAGATGATTTTAAGGGTGTACTCAACTCAATAAGATCACCACTAGGGTCCAACAAAGCTTCTGTAAGACTCTTAGGTGATTAAATAGACATAGATTCTTTTCCCTTATGTCTTCGATGAGTTTGAACTAAAGGTAATTGTTTAAAGATAACTTGAGGTTGCTTTCCTTGATCTACTTGATATCTTGTTGTAACTAATGTTGGTGTTTTAAATGGTATTAAAACTACTAAGTGACAAAAAGCTTAATACCAGAATGACAGTACATACACAATCTAAAGACTAGCCTATTCTTATCAACAATTTCATATGTAAGGTATTTGGACCCAACTTCAACAAAACCACAAATGGTTTTCTACTCTTTTGGCTCTGCACAACTAGGGTGGGTATACCCAGGGTTGGTTCAAATCTGAAATGACTATATGAGGATTATTCTTAGTTTCATTCTGATTCTCATTTCAAAATCCTCAAATATATACATAATTCTTACTAACTTTCTAAACACATCCCATAAACAGATATGGCCAAGAAGTCTTCTATAGATCTACAGACGTTTTCAACAACAATGGCTAACTGAAGCTAAAAAGATTTCATACAGACAAGTGCTGGCCAACTTTGAAGATCTACAGGAAATAAAAGTAAAATTTGATTTGATGATGCATTTGAAAAACCATTTGTAAGATATTTCTCCTTCAGCTAAAATAACTTGATTAGTGCCTAATCCATTGGGGGTTCAGAGTCTACAGCAAAATCTAAGATCTAATTTGTTACCTTCCAACAAATTTTATCAGCAATTCTTGTCAGAATTTATCATTCAAAATCCTTTTCAATACTTAAGGAATCTTATCACATTCATCAAAGCTTTTATTTAATCCATTGAATTAACAACAATGATAGATGGATATACAACCTAACTAGATTACATTCAATTGTACAAGCTTTTACTCATACAACATCAAGGTAGCTAAGTATTGAGAAGGAGACAAAATTCAGAAAGAACTGATATGGGGACAGTTCATAGTTTGTATTCATTTCCTTTGAAAATGGTACATCTTTTATAATAAATTCAGAATAGCCTTCAGAAAGAAACACAGTTCATTCTATCTTCATGTATTTTTAGAAAATTTGACAAAAAAATACATTACAAACTTGCCTTCCAAATTTGGACCAAAAACTAGACTAAGCACAATACTTAGAAGAAAAAGAATTTGGCAATTTTTTAGCCTTGGGATGTAGCTTAAATAGTGTGAGATGCAACAAGCTTCAGGCTAAAAACAAATGACAGGTGTCCCTTTAAAGACAAGAACAAAATAAAAGAAAGGCTAATTACAACAAACATTCCTTGGTGGGTCCCTTTTTGTTATGCTTCTCATTTGTTGAGACAAGAAAATATGATCTGATCTTACAATCACTCTTCATCTTCGGAGTACATAGCCATGAGGTCTAAAAGTGATGTATCATCTTCAGTTACCTACAAACTCACTTTAATCTGGGGGTCTTCCATGTCTTCATTACCAATTACAAGGGTAACTGTTACTTTCGCATCTTCCTCCTCATTGTCTCCTGACATCTGTTCCATAAATTGATTTTTCCATTTATTAAAAATGTCATCATCTGGCCAATCAAAACTTAGAGCTTCCCTTTGTATCTTTATTAAATAATTTACACTTTCTTCTAAATCATCAAATTATTTTCTCATAGCAGTATAAAACAATTGTATTTTTACTAGCTCTTCATTTGTCTTTGCCCAGAACCAGTGGCTAGTCTCACTTATGATGTTTATTATTCTTTCATTGAATAATTCATCCATTTCCCTTTTCTGCTTTTCCTTTTCCTTTACTGTATCAACATATTCTAAAGCACAAGAAAATAGCGTGAATTTTTCATCAATATATTTGAAAAAACAGAGTGTTAATATTCTCTGTAAAGAATCTCTTTCATCACCAAAATTTTCTAGCTTATTTAACAAATCAAAAATCTTCTCAACTTGATGATAAGGCATTTGGATTGCAGATATACATATGATTGTAATATCATTATTTCTCTCCCTCCATTTATGTGCAAGAGGAGTCAGTCTATCCTTTTCTTTATTCAACTCATCCATGAGGGTTATAATTCTAGTCAACTGATCATAAAAAGTTGACCATTGTATTTTATACCTCAAATATACCACACCTTGCTTCAATTTTTCTTCCTGTTGATTTCTAAATTCCATCTGCAACTCATGTAATTTGATTTTTTCTACTTCAAAGTCCTCTACAGTATAGAATTGGGGCCTTTCAGGGGTGTCAGGTATTTCAATGATAGGGGTTGATCCAACAAATGACTGTGAAGGGTACGCAATTCTAAATGTACTGGATTCTCCCACCTTTCTTTTCCCAAGTATCTTCTCCAATTGAGATACCCTGTTTTCTAGCTCAATTCTCTTTTTTACTTCTTGATTGTAGGCATCCACCAGTATTTCATACTTACTCTGCAAATTAGTCATTTCCTTTTCTTCTCTTTCTGTAGTGGCCAAGGCAAATTTAGAATAGTCCACATTCATGTAGGCTGCCTATACATTTGAAGTATCAACGACCCTCCTCACAATGATATTTCCTGTTAGTCCTGAATCATCAGGCTGTAATGGAGTAGTCCTGGATCATCTTCTTAGTAACCACATAACAAGGGCAACTTGATCATTACTGAATGTTGTTCCCAAGAATTCCTTCTTATCTGGATCTTGTAATCCTAAATTATTGGAAACAAAATTAAAAATTAAGGCATCAGCAATATCCCAATTGGGAAATAATAAAATATTTGCATTTTTCACCATCTGTCTACCCTTGTCAAGGGTTAGATTTTGGAATTCTTGTATCATTTGTTCTTTTATTTGATTCTGAATGGAGGCTTCATCCATTTTCGGATGCTCTACTTTCATATTCCTACACCTTTGTTCAAAAATGTGCATGTTTGCCCTGCATGCAAACTGATGGAAAGCCCTAGATTTTACAAAACTATTATCAGACAAAAATTGCTGACTGGCTTGTTCCAAAATAGGGTCTAATTATCTTCCTCTGAAATCTGCTACAGTTAATTCAAAACTTGGCACAGGAGGCTCCTGGGGGTTCCCTTCATCAATTTCTTCTTGAGTAACAAAAACTCCTCCTTGCGACCCCATTTGTTCAATTTGCTCATTGGTGAGCTGCTCTTCCTCAATTCTCATTGGAGTTTGGGAAGGTGAGTAACCTTCATCATGGGATTCCTCTTCCCTTATTATTTTTCTTCTTTTGGGAGAAGGTTCAGGGGGTCTTTCTTCAAGGACAGTATTAGTAGATTCAATTACCTATTTTTCTTTGTTTACAATGGGCATCTACTCCTGAATAACAGTATATCTTGTCCTCTTTCGAACAACCAGTGGACCTACTCCTGTGTTAGGGGCGAAACCCAATTTCCTCATAACTTCTCTGGCTTTATCTGGAAAAGAATCAATAAAATGTTGTTTCTTTTCATTCATTACATCCATTATTTCTAAGAATGTACTCATGAGCTTATTTATCCTATCTGCATTAGTTGCAGCATTACTAAGAGGACTGTAATCTTTGTCAAAATAATTAATAAACTCCAAAACTTTTGAATAGACTCTCCATTTTTCTTTCTTTGTTTCTTGCTCCTAGAGAGAATATTCATTTCTTATTATATCTTCAAGGAAGTAGAATTCATGCTGACTTGGACGAAGCTTGATCCTATATCTAAGAGCAGAATTAAAGAAATCTTCTGTGTCATAAAAATGAGCATGAGATACTGCTATCTTATACCGATCCAAAAATTTGTAGAGGAAGATCCACCCTTCTTTAGTTATTACAAACTGATGAGCTACAGTGCAAGTAGGAAAAATTGATCCTGTTCCCCTTTTGTGCAAAAAGGTCTCCTCCACTCCTCCCAACTGCCATAAAAATTCAGCTACCCCTACCTTTAAAGGTACCTGATAGGGTAGTACATGGGGTGTCCCTTTGAACCCATAAACCCTAATGATAGTTGAGACTGGATATGGGATGATATCTCCCCAATTATGTGAAACTTTTAAACTATGGGGTCTATCCATAGGCCTAACAAGATGCATTAGTGCCTTAGGAATTCTGGGATTGTCACTTAATAAGAGGCATCTTAGTCTAGAAGCAAAGTGCCTATCAAATCTAACAAAACTAGCATTTTCTGCTTCCCAAGTCATGTCTGCACTCCATAATTGAACTAGTAGTGCCTCCCCTTCTTTTTCCCTATTTAAAATAATTTCTTTATCAAAATATGTAACCCCTTTAAAAAGAAACATATGCATCAATAGGGAGTACTGACCCCAAACCTTTTCCACCTTGCCCTTTGCAATCCCCACCAATCCATTGTGAATCTCATTAGCCAAGTAAGATGCAAAATCAAAAAATATTTCTACACTAAAGGAAGAGATTTGGGTGATCATATACATGAAGCTCACCAGAATAAAGTCTTCTTCACCCTCTCTGAAGACTCTACACAGGGTCCTGTATATTTCTACTGCCCTGGCATTAAAGCATGATTTCTTGAAAGGTTCTTTAGAAGATGATGTTATTGCTGGTAGGTTTCCAATTCTGCCTATGTGGGCTTTCAATGCACCTTGTCTAACTACATCCATTTTGGACATATATTCTTTTTCTAACACTATCAAATTAATGGGCACATGATACATGGTGAGAGGTGCCAGACTGAAAACCTTCCTAATTTCTTCTGGACTAATGGTAATTAAAACCTCACCATCGATTCTTCTCACTACCTTAGTGGCTTGATCATAACTTTTAGCTATAGTTTCAAGCAGGTCATAATCCATAAACACACTGGGAACAACAATCTTTCCAAGATCAAAATTCCATATATTGGCATGAGGGGCATATAATTTCCTTTCTGCGAACCATTTTTTGAACAAACTCAAACCAGTTTGAGAAGTCTGAGCATCCTAAACCCAATTACCCTTATCATACAATCCATCAGCTATCCTTAGCCTAGGGTTCAATGAGGTTAACCTTTTAACTTGTACCGTCTCTACAGTAGACTCAGGAAGCAACTCAAGCAAATCATCATGCACATTCCTATCCAAATAATTTATTGCACTGCATCTTGGACTTATTTTTTACAGAACTGAAAAGCCTATGAGGATTATGATAGTACTACTTACTTGAATTTTTTCTTTGTTTTCCTCTACACTTTCGGAAACTTTCCGCGAACAAACAACTTCGCAATTTCTACCAGGCTTTGGCACACTTTTCTTCAGTAATTGCTTCTGCATAAGAATGGCTCCAAATCTTTGCTCGCGTAAGATGAAACTGATGAAATCTCTCTGTATTATACTCTATTTTTTCTCATGGACGATGCTTTCATGTCTAATTAATACAGGGAGTGGCACTACATTCTGTGTTTAAAACTGCGCCGTCGATTTTCAATGATCCTATGATCATGTGATATGGAGAGAACAACTAGGAGTTGTATTTGACATGTCAGTCCATTTACCCAATGAGAACTTACCACATATATAATTCTTTCCTTGATGGAACTTGTATCTGGACCCATTGAAAACTGAGGACACATGTCAGCATGTTGCTACTTCGTTATACATAAAGAACGAGCACCTTGCCATAACAAAGCAGCGACAATAATCGATCTGATCCAAAATTGGTCAAATGATATGTTATTGGGTTTGCTCAAAAAGAAGGCGGTGGGCCCTATTTGCTATGTCACTATAATTATCTCCCTCACAACACTTCATAGCGAGAAGATGACAGCCATTGATCATATACTCAATCAAGGGTGAGGAAACTGCACGGGGTCTTCTGATTCATATTCGCTATGTCGCATGGCTTAAAAAGAATACAATTTTGCATAGCGAGGTAGCAAGGACCGTTGATTCTGTTCCAATCTGACATTCAGGATCTCTTTGTACATTCAGTCAGAAGGGCATTAATGAAAAAAGGATCTTTGCATAGTTGGCACCTTACAAAAATTTACTGTAGTCCTAATTATCACTCCATGTCACCAAGGTCCTGTCGACCTCCAAATTTCACAGGGCCTTGCTACTTCGCTAACGGCGAAGTATCTAGTTTTTCCGATAGCGATGTAGCAAGCTCTGGCACTTTAATGAATTTTGAACCATAAAATGCGAGGGGCAATAGATAATTATTTTTGTTATTGAAACTGCTTCTGACAATGGGATTTATTACTTGGCACGCCACCTGGTGTAGTCATGGTACTGGCAAAATGCAATGTCACCGCCTCTTGATTTCACGGGGCCTCGCTACTTCGCTAACGACCAAGTGTCTTATTTTTATGATAACAAGGTGCCAAAGCATCGAAAAAATCATTATTCCGGCTCTTATTTCAAATATTCTACTGGGTCCCCTCTCCTATTTGGATGGTAGTTGCAACGTGTACCTGCACAATAAATCATTCAGAAGACAAAGCTCTGACCGCCATATCTTCACTTTGTGGTCCCGCCTCATAAAATACTCAGCATTTGCTACCTTGCCATACTTAGAAAGCATGCAATTTTTCATAGTGAGGTAACGACAGCGGTAGATCTATTTGGATCTGACGGTTGGAAAAATGAGAAAAAGGGGATCTCAGGGGAATAGAAAATAAAAAGGGATAAAATATTCGTCTCACTTGAAAATTCAAAATTTTTGCGCTCGACAAATTATGAATAGAGAGAACATAGGGTTTTCATGAGTTTTTTCTTTATGGATGGATTATCCAGAAACCCTACGTTTCACTTAGAAATAAAAATTCTGACTTTTCTACAATTGAACAAAAACTTCTGTTACACAAAAAGTCAGACCAATAACTAACATGAAATAAAAGGTACTAGTTGATAGGATAACCCTAAGAAATGTAGGTATCAAACTAGGATAGTAAAAGCACTCACTTGTACAAGAAAGATGTGATAAGGTAGAATTTTGTAATAGGCATAAACCAACACTGCCACAGAGGTGCTAATAACTTTGGGTGAATACCCTAGCACATATGGACCAAGAGAATGATTTACCCAAATTTTAATTAATTGAAATTGAATTTTGATGAAAGTGGATGGACAAGAGATTATGGAGACTCTCCAAGTGTAATATCAAAGAATCCAAGGTATATCTATTTCAACAAGGATGGTCTATAACTCACTGACTCCAAGCAAGGTCACTTTTGAAATCAATGATTACTAATTCAAGAGGTCAAAGCACAATAACCCAAGGTGCAAACAAGCTTCTAACAATGGGGTAAGTAGCCTAATCTGAACTAGATCAACCTAGGGAGATTTGAAATAATAGGACAACAAAGCAATTTGATTGTAAAGTTTTGTTTCAGGAACTCAAATTTTGTTCATTTTAAATGCCCAACTAGGTGTATCTATAGATTTTTAATCATGAACTAGGTATGCAAGAAAACAATCAGGGATTTCAAGAAAATGTCTTCAAACAATGAGCAAGGGACAAAGCAACCTTGCACATGAACAAGAATAGTGTCATAGTATCAATCTAATCCATAGAACCACTACTGTGTATGTTCTCAAATTTTTTTCCAATCATGCTCATAATCCTAGAAAAGAAAATTTGGTAGCACTATTGTTCTGAGTAATGTTCAACCCTATAGCTTTTGCAATCTAGAGTGGGTGAAATCCAATCTTAGTGCACTAGAATTTTGACATATTTTGAGGATTTAACTAATCAGAGATACTGAGGAGATTTGATAGCTCAACAAAAGACTACACACGTGAGGATTTCCCCCACAAGGACATTTATATGGTGGTTGCTACTACCATGTCAAAAATGTCTATTACCACTTGAGGTTCCATTCATGTAGTTGACCCAATAAAGGGAATGTTTGGTATAGTTAACCCTCTCGAATCAAGGAAGACTCACAAAGTTGTACCACATGGGGACTTGGTTTGGATTGAAAGGTTCTAAATTTTTGATGTACCCAAAAGGGAATAGAGCATACTTCTCTAGCCCCTTCACCTTACCCAAACATAGAAAACAAGATTCTTAGACATGCTAATTTGAAATCACCTCACCAACTTTTTTGAAAATCCAACAACAAACACCACCAATCTCAAAAGAGAAAGTACTAAAGGATGTTGAGGACAAATCCGAGTGGAATAGTGAGATAATAACAAATATCCTTCCCTACCTACTATATATGAGCAATGTTAGTATGCTAATAGAAACCAAATTTAAATAAAGCTTCTACAAACTAAACAAAATTCATAAACTTCAAGATAGACTAAGATGAGCTCTCAATTGAGAATATGAGCCATTAATGGATTCTCTCAATAAGAAGCTCTCTTGTTGAGTAGCTTTATCTAAATGGATAGGATGTATGCTCAATATGCTTCCAAAGGCTTCAATGGATGATTGTGGATTTTTGGTGTGGATAGATGGCTTTAGTATGGATTTGGCTCTCAAAATAGCATTATAACTTTACTTCATGGATTTTTTTATTTTGCAAAGGGGAAGGATCCAATTTATAGGCAAGAGGCTTGAGGGTTTGAGGGCTAAGATGCAAGGATGGGAAAAAGCTTATGGAGGGCTCAGATTGCATCAGAGGAGAGCACATGGATTGTGCTTCCTTATAGCCAATCAAGGAGTGACACATGTCACATGGTGAGAGGATGGAGGAAAGGGGAAGGATGAGTCAAAAAAGGAGGCTCAAGGGATAAAATCTTGATAAAGACCCTCATAATGACTTGTAAGAGCAATAAAAGGGCTTGTAAGAGTCATTTATGACCTAGTGGACTTCATAAAGTTTTATGGTTGAGATATTTTGAGGGTGATGAGAGAAATTTTGACTTGGACTTGATTAGGAAAGTTTTAAGCTTGTTTAGGCTTGTGGAAATGATTAGAGGATGGATTAGGATGGTTTAGGATTAGCTTAGGGATAGGCAAGTGGATGGCATTTAATGAGGGTGGGTGAAGGAGGAGATATTTGTTAACTTTGGCTTGAGTTAGCAAGTTTTAACCCATGTTTAGGGAATGTGACATGGTTAGGAGGGGATTAGGATTAGGTTTAAAGACATCTTCTAGAAGAGTCTAGACTTTGGATGAGGATAAAGACTTTCTAGAATAGTCTATAATTTCCTAGGATGAGGATGAAGACTTTATAGAAGAGTCTAGAACTTCTTAGGATGAGGATAAATTAGATTTTTAAGAAATAAATAAAGTTTTATTTAGTTCAAGGGTTTGGGTTGAGGAGATATTTATTAAAACTTTTTTAATAAACATGAGGATTAATATTTAATTTTAATTAAATATTTTGAGTTGGGGTTAGGGGTAGGAAATGATGAGATTAGCCTTTAATTGAAATTAAAGAAGGATTAGAAGATTTTGGAAGAGGTTATTGGTCATAAGGAAATTGGCCAAGTTTTGGGCAAAAAATAAATTTTTTATTTATTTTGGGTTTTTTGGTCAATTTATTAATTAAATAATTAATAAATAAGGAAATAATGTTTAAATAAGATTTAAACATTTTTGGGAGGGATTCCTTAATTAAATATTTTTAATTAAGATAAAGGGATTTAATGGCATAAAAATTAATTAATTAATTAAATAAATAATTAATTAATAAATGATGATGTCATCAGGACTTTTTCAGAAAATAAAAATACTTTATTTTCTAAAGGTTTTTAGGTGTCTACATTTTGCCCCTCTTTGATGTGATGTTGCAAGTGGCATGACATCAAAGATAAGAAAATAAGATGCCCAAGGCTAGAGCAGAAGAGGAGAGAATGGACTGTGAGATGCCCCCTCAAGAAGGCAGCGGGGAGAGAAAGCGAGGCTCGGTGGCTTCTTGAAAAATACAAGAATCTGGGATGAGCAAGGAGACTCAGATTGGAAAAGAGAAGGGGCTGAATTAGCTCAAACTCTCACTATGGGAGAATGATAAAGGAGAATCAGATGCAGAAGAGGAAGCAAGCTTAAGACTTTAGGGAAGGTGGAGGATGAAGGAGCAGAGCGCTATAAAAAGGAATCCAGGATAGGGAGATGGATGAGGGGATTATAAAGCTGATGCAACAGGATTTCAAAGAGTCAAATTGGTGGAAGATGGGTTTCGGAGATCCCTAGGACTAGGATTGTGGATCTCAAAAGATGAGGCTTGGTGGATTGATTTGGATTGGTGGATCCCTAAGACTAGTATTGTGGATCCCTAAAACTAAGAGTGATGAGTGATTCAAAGAGATACTGATGCATAAGCTGGGGTAGGAGAGACAAATGCTGGATATGGATGGGGGATAATGGAGATGAAGGAAAACCATTGAAGCTTTTTGAGCAGGGGGATACTTCAAAGAGAAGTACCACCATGTAGTTGAGCACTAGATTTGCTATAGGACTATTGGTTAATTGCCAAGGTTACCAAGAACATCAAGGCCTTTTCACCAACCATCCAAAGGACTGACAAACTAACTCAAAACAAACACACAAGGATTGCCCTAGCATCACACATGAATCCTAGAGGAAGCAGCATGGAAACGACACTAGAGAACCCACAAGCAGAAAAGAAAAACAAACGAAAGACCTGATCAAGACCTTACACTCTAATTGCCCCATTCACAGTATACCATGATATGGAAGATCATGGCAACCTTGAGGAGAGAATAAGGAGATTGCTTGGAAAAGATACTTCAAGACCCAAAAGGGAAGATCCCAAATCAAAAGAAAGTGAAAATCCAAAAGAGAGCCGTTTGCCAACGAGATGGGTAGGACAAGGTACTAACAGACCAAGATCAGACATGAGGAAAGCTATATCCTGCAAGGACCTATCGGAGAGCACCGAAGCTGGTGGATTTGGATGAGTGATGCATCTGGCAAGCTGAACTAAGAAAGATAACACTTTGGTGACAGGAAATCTAGCTAAAGGATGCATTGGAATAGCTAACCAAGATGTGCGATGGGTGCAAGATGCTAATCAAGGACGAACTGACACGAACGCTGGATAGATACGATGGTACTAAGCTAAAGAGGATGTACAAACTAACAGACCAAGATATTTACAAGTGAGCTAATCAAGATATGGTACAAGCTAACAAACCAAGATAGTTACAAGCAGGCAAAAGCTCAGGATGATAGGATAGCGGGATGGTTTGATGTTGTGCAAGATGCGAAAGCTAAGGATGGGGTGATAGCGAAAGATATGGATTTGGCAGGATGCATCCAATGATGATGAGAGATTTTGTGACCAAGGATAGCTAGAGGAGTAGGATGAGATGGCCGGATAGGATGGTAGATAGCTAGGATTATGATAGATATAAAGAGATGACATTGGGTTTGCATGAGGATAGCTTAGAGCTAGATACCAATGACAAGGGAGGATGGACAAGACAAGATCTCTAAGGAATATAGTGCCCCCAATCAGAAGATAACATGCGGAAGGAGGTCTTATGATGGATGTGATAGGATTGAAGCTAGGATGGAAAAAGCTGAAGGGGCTAGGGAGATGGATGATAGCTGAGATGATTGGCTAAAGCTGCATAAGGTTAGTGGATGGTGTGAGATGGAAGTTGGAGGATGGAGGATAGGTGGATAGATTGGAAGATGGAGTTAGATGTCAAGAGATGACCAAAAGCATGAGGGTGATAGGCTAAGCTGGGGATGGCAGGATTACGCATGACGCTTGTTTGCCAAGTTTTCATCATGGTACTTGTCCAAGGTGCTTGAATTGCCAAGTTTTCACCAGTGGACGCTTTATTTTTCTTTTCTTTTTTGACTTTTTGACTTTCTTCAGCTATTTTGGCTTTTTTGGAATTTTTCACTAGCTGTTGGAATGTTCAATTTTGTTGCTGGCTGTTGGTACACCGGATGTGTGATTTATGCAATAGATCGGATTAGATGGGATTGATGGTAGGAGATGGAGGGATGAAAATGCTGGAAAGGAGCATGAGATGGGGATGCTTGCAAGAGCAACATTGGCACATGTTGGAATGGGTGTGAAAAGAGCATATGGGGGATAGATGGTAGATGCGGGCGTGATGGAGGATTTGTGGAAGCGTGCTTGGGGATATAGGCACCCAAGATGGAGTTAGGAGATGGGGGACATGAGTCACTAGATGGGAGATTAGCAATGGTGGATGCCATAATGCATTGGGTTTCAACTCTTTTCTTGGGGATCCACATGGTTTTAGATTTTCTTTTCATAGGCTTTTGCATTGTTTTGCATTCTTTGATTGGATTTTGCCTTTTTGGAGTATGTTTTTTAGAATAGACAAATGATTGCCTAGGATGTGGATTTTTAGCTTTATGCATTTTGAAGTTGGCATTTACATTGTTGTGGTAAGCTTTGGGAAGATGGTTAGGAGAAGCTTTGTGAGATGGAGAGGATATGAAAGAGCATTCAGGGGGATGATGATGGATGATGTGCCCTGATATGTTCCTTTGTTGATCTTGCAGAGGAATGGATGGAATAGGATTTTTATGATGGCTGATAGGAGGATGGAGGATGGTAGATTTTGGGACATAGGGACCCAAAATGGATTTAGCGGATGAAGGGGGGATATGGTAGGTTGTTTTGGGTTGCAAAGATGGTGGAGGGGGGATGACATAAGATTTCTTGAAGGAGTGATGGGAGGCTGGCATGGTGGGCTTGGAGATAGGCTTGGTTTGGGGGTGTGGTGTACCAACACCTTTAGATGGTGAGACTTTGGATACATATCCAAGACCATGAAATCCTAGATTTTTTTGTGCAATAATAGGCTCTCTGATTCTTTGCTCTTGTGGTCCTAAACCTTGACCTTGATAATGCCATCGATTGAGCATTTTAACAAGCTGAGGAAACTTTTTGCTTGGAGAAAATGGTAGAAGTGATTTATTAGGTGTATTGCAATGGGGAGATATTGTTCTTAATTCTTCTGCTGAGAGAGGGCCATCGTGGATGAATGTAAGTGAACCAAGAGGGTAGATTATAGATGGTGGATTATCTTGGATAGGTGGTAAGATGGAAGCATGGAGCGAGGGAGATGGAAGGATAGGATCTTGATGTAGCTGGTGGGATGAGAAGATATCTTGTAGTGGAGGAGATATGGCTTGAGGTTTTGGAGATGGAGGAGATGGTGACTGCACTATGGATGGAAGACATGGTACGATGATATCTTCATTTATGCTTTGGGGGATGTCAACATGCTTTTGGGTAGGATCTTGATAGGATTGGTTTGGAGTGGATGGTGCGATAGGAGGTGAAGGGATGGATTCTTCAAAGGCAGCGGATGGATAGATGGGGGATTCAGTAGTGGAGATGGGTGAGTAGAAGATGGATGCATAAGGGTCATTACGAGAGATTTGGGAAATGCTTAGAGGTGATGTCGATAGGATTTGGAGGGATTTGATAGGTGGTGGGATTTTGATGCTTGCGGGAAGTGGAAGGATTTTAAGAAATTTGATGGATGGTATGGGGATGATAGCTATGGGAGATGGAGGTGATATTATAGATGGGGAAGCTTCATCACTGACTACTTCACATGGTTGGATTAGATGACATGGCTTATCGATTGTTGGAGGCGACTTTTCTTGTATTTCCTCTAGGAGATTCCTTGGAGACTCGTGTGTCGAAGGTGGAGGTGGATTGAAAGGAATAGCTAGTGTGATGGGGGTGGAAGATTGGAAGCTTGGTTGATGGGGTGATGGAGGGGAAGCTGGAATATCAGATGGCATGACTAGATAGTTTGGAATAACTCTTTGATTTTGGGGGATGCTTGGGGGAATGTTTCTAAGGCTTTCAATATACCCGTCATAGTCAACAAGATTTTCATCATCATTAGAATAGGAGGTGGCAAGAGCAAGGACAATGCGACCAAACACATCATGATAGGATTGGTACTTCATGCTTTGATGATGAGTTTGATGGGGATGGGGTCTTGCATATGGATGAACACAGAAGCCCATGGTTGGATTTGGATTAAGCACGGATTTTGGATTGGCTGATGAAAGATTTCCTAGGGAGAGTCAAAGCTATATGATAGACCTAAGGAGGATTGGCTGGAGATTTTTGGCTTTCCTGTGGGTGGAAGACTTCAAGGGTATGCTATCAAAAAGTGAGAGTTTTTCTTTCCTATGTGAAGGATTTGGTGGTGGCTATGTCAACTTGAGGATAGACTAATGATCCTATGGGCATGACACAAGATTGACCACTTGTGGATCCCAACCTTTAGCTCAAGGTGATGAGGGATGCAAGTGACAAAGCTAGATTACCCTAGACAATGCTCTGTCAGAGGGATAACCTTGGTGAGATTGGTTGATTGGTAGGATTGATTGGATAGCAAACTCTGGCAGAGTAACAACAACTCTTTAAAGGCTTGGGTGATTTTGGATTGGGTTGCTAGCTGGCTGGGGGGATGATTTGGATGGACTTTGGATTTGGGATTGTTCTAAGGCAAAGAACTAGATAGATTCAGTTGCAGCGGGGGAGCTTGGATGATTTTCTGATTAGGCAGTGACTATGCTAAGTATGCCTTGAGCTGGGAGATTTTTGCTTTTCTGAGATTTCGACCAAAATTGGCAAATATTCATTCAAAAGCTATGAACAAACAAGCGGACAAAATTTTTGAGCAAGCACGTCAAACACACCAACATCCTAGGAAGCTTTCTACAAGGATAAAATTTGTTATAGCTAGGGAGTCCTCAATATACGCAAGGTACATGAGGCCCAAATCCGTAGATGAGACCAAAAAGATGTCACACAGCCGAGAGGAGCGGTAACCCACTTCTCCTCTTTCACTTCTCAAGGGTATAAAGTTCCTTGAGGCTTAGCCCGAGTGACAAAATCTTGATCCCAAGGGAGGTGTCTTTCGATTCACCTCCCAATATTTATACTCTGCCGGAACGCTGGAGTTGAGGTCGTCCCAAGGGGTGATGAAATCCCCAAGCAGGCCTCCTAAAAAGTGTAAAACAAGACCACATACATGATCTTGGGCTTTAAAAGACACGCGTTCATTCCAATTGATGATTTAAATTTTGTAAGCTATGATTGAAGACACTTGTGATTATGGCATACAATGTTCATTCCAATTTGACAGCGTCATTAGCATAATGAAAGTTGAGAGATCGTCAACATAAGAAATGTGAGTGTCATTGAAAATGCGTCAAAACCATGCGATGTTCATTGATTGTTAGGCATTCAAGATTGAGTGTGAGTTTTTTTTAAGCCCAAAACAAAGATATGTGAAACTCGATTTGTCAAGCGCGCACCCGGAGGCCCTCCACGTCAAGATTTGTCCAATTTTTATGCCCAAATGAAGTGTGAGAAAGATTAATGTGCATTCAAGGAAAATTTGATTTTAATCCATGGCATTCAAGAGTGATTTTAGCAACATGCATTCAAAGACAAGTGGTTAAACATTCAAGTTTTTTCCTTTGAGCATTCGAGATTGAGATTTTGTGTGTTGTTTTAAGAACTTTGAAGTGCTTTGTTTTAACCTTAGATCATTCAAGATTGTTTTGGACTCAAAAGTGAAAATGACTCTTTGGACTTTGCTTTTCATTCAAGATTTTGTGTTCTAGTTTGCATGTTTTAAGCCCAAAAATGATATTCCTAGATTGTTTTGATGCATGAAAAACCTAAGAAACATTCAAGATTTTGCAATAAGACATTTGTTTGGAACAAATAACAAAGCTTTTAGGACAATTTTTGGCAACCATTTAGGACTCTTAGTTTTCATGAGATTTTTTGAAAGAACTTTAGTGTCCACTTAGTGTTGATTTTGAACCTTTTGAAATGGAAACTTGAAGTTCTTTTTAAATTCCCAAAAATGAAGTGTTCCTAATTTTGCATGAATGCATCTAAAACCTTGATGTTGCAAGGATGAAAATGATTAGATTGGTTTAGTTTCACTTGTTAAAAGATTTTTTCTTTTTTTGCAAATTTTTAATTTTTCAATGGATTTAAGTATGATTTGGGGGTTCATTTTAAGCACTAAAAAGAAGTGTGTATGATTTTGCTTCCTTAAAAAAAAATGGCCAAGATCTCCCACAAGAAGAAGAAGAAGAAGTAGATGGAATAAGAAGAATATAGACAAGAAGAGGAAGAAAAATTTCAAGTTCTTTGTTCACCTATAAGCTTGAAAAATCTGCAAACACTATGAGATAGATTATGAGTTCCTTTGTCTTCTTCATGCTCATGTGGACCTACAAAACCAATTTATACAATCCTACCAATCACAAAAACAAGAAAAATTAGCCAAAATCAGCAAATAACATACAAAAATTGATTAAAAAAGCTAATGAAGATGATCCATGCGGGGTCCCACCGGGCGTGCCAAAATTTATATGAGCAATGTTAGTATGCTAATAGAAACCAAATTTAAATAAAGCTTCTACAAATTAAAAAAAATTCATAAACTTCAAGATAGACTAAGATGAGCTCTCAATTGAGAATATGAGCCATTAATGGACTCTCTCAATAAGAAGCTCTCTTGTTGAGTAGCTTTATCTAAATGGATAGGATGTATGCTCAATATGCTTCCAAAGGCTTCAATGGATGATTGTGGATTTTTGGTGTGGATAGATGGCTTTAGTATGGATTTGGCTCTCAAAATAGAATTATAACTTTACTTCATGGATTTTTTTATTTTGCAAAGGGGAAGGATCCAATTTATAGGCAAGAGGCTTGAGGGTTTGAGGGCTAAGATGCAAGGATGGGAAAAAGCTTATGGAGGGCTCAGATTGCATCAGAGGAGAGCACATGGATTGTGCTTCCTTATAGCCAATCAAGGAGTGATACATGTCACATGGTGAGAGGATGGAGGAAAGGGGAAGGATGAGTCAAAAAAGGAGGCTCAAGGGATAAAATCTTCATAAAGACCCTCATAATGACTTGTAAGAGCAATAAAATTGCTTGTAAGAGTCATTTATGACCTAGTGGACTTCATAAAGTTTTATGGTTGAGATATTTTGAGGGTGATGAGAGCAATTTCGACTTGGACTTGATTAGGAAAGTTTTAAGCTTGTTTAGGCTTGTGAAAATGATTAGAGGATGGATTAGGATGGTTTAGGATTAGCTTAGGGATAGGCAAGTGGATGGCATTTAATGAGGGTGGGTGAAGGAGGAGATATTTGTTAACTTTGGCTTGAGTTAGCAAGTTTTAACCCATGTTTAGGGAATGTGACATGGTTAGGAGGGGATTAGAATTAGGTTTAAAGACATCTTCTAGAAGAGTCTAGACTTTGGATGAGGATAAAGACTTTCTAGAATAGTCTAGAATTTCCTAGGATGAGGATGAAGACTTTCTAGAAGAGTCTAGAACTTCTTAGGATGAGGATAAATTAGATTTTTAAGAAATAAATAAAGTTTTATTTATTTCAAGGGTTTGGGTTGAGGAGATATTTATTAAAACTTTTTTAATAAACATGAGGATTAATATTTAATTTTAATTAAATATTTTGAGTTGGGGTTAGGGGTAGGAAATGATGAGATTAGCCTTTAATTGAAATTAAAGAAGGATTAGAAGATTTTGGAAGAGGTTATTGGTCATAAGGAAATTGGCCAAGTTTTGGGCAAAAAATAAATTTTTTATTTATTTTGGGTTTTTTGGTCAATTTATTAATTAAATAATTAATAAATAAGGAAATAATGTTTAAATAAGTTTTAAACATTTTTGGGAGGGATTCCTTAATTAAATATTTTTAATTAAGATAAAGGGATTTAATGGCATAAAAATTAATTAATTAATTAATTAATTAAATAATTAATTAATAAATGATGATGTCATCAGGACTTTTTCAGAAAATAAAAATACTTTATTTTTTAAAGGTTTTTAGGTGTCTACACCTACAAGGGGATCTGTTGTCAAGAGGAGCTTCACATGTAAAGCAAACAAAAGAAGCTCAATCTCTCAAGATCTCACAAATAGTGTTCATAGGGCCTAATTACTATGTGAAACATATATGTGTGAAAGCAAATCTAGATCCAATTTTAGAGCACCAAATGAAGTGTGAATCTATGAAAGTATGTAAAAGCACTCAAGCCAAACACATAAGATGTTCATTTTAGTTCCAAATCCAAATGTTATCGAGATAGAAAAAACCCTGATAATCCTTGCAATGCATCTTTTCTCTATTTTATGTTTTGTTTTTGTTTGAATGCTTGCTCACAACAAACAAAGCAACAAGCAAAACAAGCAAACACAAGATATGCAATATATATCCAACTGATGTAAAACTAGGGTTAGATCTAAAAATCTTATTTTTAAAAGTGATAATAATCAAAAAATAACCCAACTAAAAGCTCAAATTGTGCATTGATCTATTGTGAAAATTAAATGCAAGCTATTTATTAAATACTCTTTTTAAATTAGTTTTTGACCTATTCATCAAGATTGGACCCATCTGATATGAATTTAGATCCAAAACCCTAAATGTAGACAAGAGAACCTTGTCAAAAATCATAGAGCTTTACAAAAATGTTAGAATTTTGAAAATATCTTTTCACTTGTGCCCTAGGGAGCCATTTTTACAAAATAGACCATTTTTTTGCAAATTTAATTATTAAGCTTTAATATGATCTCTAAAACCAAAAAGCAAAGGAACAATCCTACTTAGAATTTGGAGACCTTTCTAAAAATGAATTTTTTTCCAAAAAAATGTAAATTTGTTTCCTAAAATGATTTTTCATCAAAAATCAAGAAAAAATAAAGAAAAATCTAAAAATTGGACTAAAGCTTCTCTGCTGAGTTGCCAACCTACAATTTTTTTAAAAACCAAAGTACTAAGCCATTTAGGAGATAGGATCAAATCTTTAAAATCTAGAGTTTCTTGTGTCCAAACAAATTCATACAAGTGGATTAGATCTAAAAATGTCCAAAACCAACAGCTACGGGTGGGTGCCCCCACGGTGGGTACAAAAAATGTCAACCTAAAGTTTGAGCACACTTCTATGAGTCATTATATCTAAGATTGCTCAAGAATGAGGTCTTGAATGGCAACTCATAGCTCTCTATTCATGGAGTGCAAGGGTTTGTAATGGAGGCCCTCAGCTTGACCTAATTTGTGCCCATGCAAGTACACCATAAAATGAGAGATTGAAGGATCCAATATGCATGCACATGGAGGTGAAAGATAATTTATATGATAACAGTGCAAAACAAGCAAGATCTAATCTACCAATACATGATCTAATCTATCAATGCAAGATCTAAGCTAATATGAAAATGAAAGGATTGATCATGATGATGGAAGCCATGGATGCATTAGGGAAGAAGACATGAAGATACAAGTTCTCCACAAAAAGCTTTAGTATTCAAACTCCTCCTTCAAAAACCACTTTCCAAACCTACATCATAATAATAGCATAGAATGTGTGTATGTAAAATGAGGAGAGGGTTCTCGCTTATAAAGAAGATTGGATGATCAAGAGTAAGAGACAAAAAGATTTAATAAAGGGTGGAGAAAGAATGCTCCATGTGAAATAAAGATCCACCAATGAGAAAATAAGAAAATAATTAAACAGAATCCCACTTAGAAATATGTGCATTTAAGTGTAGAGAAATTTTTAATTTTTAATTATTTTATTTCCTCTTTAAGTGGGGACTTATTTAATTAAAAGGGAGCAAGTTCTTTTAATTAAATAAGAAATATTTAATTAAATTAAAAGAGGGATTTTTCTCTTAATTAATTAAATGTGGATGAATTATTTAATTAAGAGAGAGGTTTTTTTAAAATTAAATTGAGACTTAATTTATTTAATTAAAAGGGAGTTTTTCTTTTAATTAAATAAGACTTAAGATAAAATGATCAACCTTAGAAAAATAAATAATGAAATTTGATCAAGGAAATTAATTTGAATTGATTTATAAAATATTGTACACCATTGATTCAGGAAATTGATAAATTGATAAACTAAATAATGCAGGCCCATGGTCTAAGTGACCATTTTAGGGTGCATACAACTATAACTCATATAAACTATTGCAAATAAGTGTTGATCAACAATTTTTTTTTTCATACAGAAAAGTAAAAAATGATTTGATTTTAGTTTGTTCATTGTGCAACCATATGAACTCTTCAATTTGCATATGAACTAATGATTAGTGCTTATCCATTGCTACACAGAGTCTAACTAGTAAAACTTGACCTATTTAATTGCCTTACAATTAAATCATCTGTAGTTAACCCTAAACCCCATTCTTATGAATATCCCTCTCATATGACTGAAATCCTATCAATTTATTGAAGCATTTACTTAATTCCTTGAATTAAAAACAACAACAAATTCATATACAACCTATTCTAGTTGCATTAAATTGTATGAACCTTGCTCATTCAATCCCAACATAACCAACATATAAAAAATGGAGACAAAATTTAGGGATACACATATGACAAGACTTTCCTTTGTATTAATCTTCCTTGAAAATAATACATTTACTGGTATAACTCAAGAATAACTCAGAATATGACATAATTTCATTCAAGATTCATTAGTATTCCTTTATTGCAAAATTGAATACAACAGTTGTATATAATATTGACACAAAGGCTAACTAGACCAAATGTAAAATATCATAACACTAAAAATTATATAGATTTCATGTTGTTATACTTTAGAATAACTTGGGGGGGGGTGTGAGGTGAATCAGTTATCCAAGGTCTAGATGTATAAATAAAACTTTTAACAACTTAGTGAACCCATAAAAAATTCATACCCATGCATGTAACTTATTGGATTATGCAATCATTAAAACTTGTATGTTACTATCAAATCAACTTGTAGAAATGTAAAGCATTAAGCATAATAGATTCAACACACTTGACACAATGATTTATGTGGAAACTCAATTTGGGAAAAACCACTAATAGCATGCTACTCCTTTTTAGTCTTATAAAGTGATGCCCTGTGAAAGGCCAACCCTATTAAAGGTTACAATACACACTATTAAATGTGACCCAATTAAGAGATTTCAATTATCCAATTAAAAGTGACCCTTATTAGAGGACTTTAGGCCATTAACTTGGAATTTCACTTGGTTAAAGGATTTACAAATGACTATTAGGTCAACCTTAATCCAAAAGATTTACCCTAGACTGATACAATTGTTAGAGAGTAATAGTAGAGCTTTAATCTAATACAACTTACAATGTCTCTTTCAAATTTTAGATCTCTATTCATACCTCAATTTTTCTTGGCCTTCATACTTTGTAGCTCTAATAGCTTGTTCACCCTTCAAGAATTCATCTCCTTAAGCCTTCTTACTTAACATGTCATTGTAGATTCTTCTCTTGGGTCACTTGATGAAGAAAACCCCTTGACTCCTTCACTTCCATAGGTTCTCACACATGATAACTTTGTTTCATGACTAGACATTCTTATAAATAGGAAATTAGAATATTTTTCCCACTCATTTTCTGTCGTCCAATTTAGGGTTCAGATGGATTAGGTAGGATACAATGTATCTACCCCATATCTTGTATCTTTTCTAGAAACTTCTCTAGAATCCATTTGAATTCACCTAAAAAATCTTTACATCAAGTTATGTTCCACTATCTCATCAAACTTTTCTTCATCCTAGTTCACAAGTTTCAAGAAAATAAACTTGTCAGCTTAGATTTGACAAATCTTTGATCTTTAACATATTGCAGTAGCTCGACATTATCAACCTTATGATGCTCGACACATACTGCATTTCTCAGCATCAACTATAAAAACACTTGACATCAACTAAACTTTACTAATGCTCAAAATCAACTAAACTTTACTCGGCATCAACTATCTTGCTAGCATCCACTAGAATTTTCTTTCACTTGGCTCCAACTAAATTTTTTCTCGACTTGCATTGACTTTGGTTGGTACGTACTATCCACTCAGTCAAGCTTGGTAGACAACCTTTGTGTACCTTTTTCTTTTAAACTTTCTTAGTGTAGCCATCATTTTCAACCTTAAGTAGATTATCAATACATCATGTCATTACTGTCTTAACTGATTCTTGTACTTTATTACATAATCATAACTCAACCTTTCCTCTAGGTACTTTTTTAACATCTTATTGATCAAATCCTCTCCATCAATCAACTAAGTGATATTACTTGAATATTATAAGCAGTTTTCTTACTAGCAAATAGTAGGTTTGATATCAATAAATTTTTTTTTATCAAAACACAATCTTCTTCAACAATCTTCATCTTTCAATAATCTCTCTCAACAATGATCTGTTTCAATCATATCTCAACATTTCAGACCTCAACTCGACATCTTGGAAATCCTTTTATAGGAATGATTGCAACAAGCTTTAGATGGGAGGACACATGTCAAAAAGCTATTGGAATTAAAATATAAAGATATTTTATTTTTGTTACATGACAAACATTCTTTGTACTTTGTTCAAAACTTTGGATGTACTTACAAAAGTAATAGGTGGCACTTTCAATAGGTGTCTCCAACATGATTATGTTTTTCTTCATGCTCATGTCACTTTCCTTGGCTTTCCTTTTTCTCTTTTTTCCCTAACTGCATAACTACACTGCTTAATCACTGTCACTAGATAGTAGGGCTTTGATATCTACAATGACTTCCCCATATGGCAATATTTGTATCTATGCCAAGCTAGGTGATATCCCTAACTACATCTAATTCATCAAAGAATTTATTTTATTTGGTATCAGTTATTTCCTTCACCTCTATAGTTATTTTAGATGTCTTTATTTCTAGCTCGTAAAGCATGTCATTTAAATCATATATTATTGCTACACCTACCTCATCATTGTAGTAAGCTTGGAATCAAGGATGATCCAAAATGCTATCAAAAGATGTTGACCATTCTACCCAATTCTTAACTTTCCTCCAAAATTATAGGTACAAAATTGGGTGTCCTTGTGGCAATTTCCTTCATCTTATTCTGTATCAGTTGCAACTTTCTATTTATGAAACCATTCAAATCCTTCAACTTATCTATCACTTTTCTTGTGTTTATGATCATAACATTTGATAGATCTTTCTTTTATGCCAGTATAGGTACCAAAATATGAAAAAATGGAGTATATGGACCCTATGTAGTGAAAAGTGGAGACAATAGGGAAACAACCTCTAAAAATCTATACTGTTCTCCTTACAACGCAAGGTAATTGATGTACACTTTTTGCAAGAGCATTTTTAAGGCATTTATTTTGTGAATCAACAAGTTCTTGATAGTCTTGATTTGAATTTCCTTGCATGATTCCAAGTCCTCTTCATCAACTTCCATTGCTTGGCTTGATGCTTCCCCTATTTCAAGTACTTGGCCTTCTATCTCAACAGCTTGGTCTTTCATCTCTGTATCTAATCTGAGAATGTTCTTTAATGTTGCTACTTCATTTTCCAGCTTGAGGGTCTTCTGCTTCAAGGCATAGGTCTTCTTCATCTCTTCCTCATAGCTCCTCCTTGTCTTAATGTATTTGTAAAAAAGTAACTGAATTGTGCATCCCATAAATTTGGCCAAAGATAACTTTAAGAAACGCCTATTGAGAAAAATATGTAAAATGCTGGTGAATTCATCATTTTATATGCATGAAAAATTTCTAATTGATGGCGATTTTTTCATTTGAAGCAAGGGAGAAATATATTTTCTATTGGCAAAATTTTCCTTTCCATATCAAAATTTAATAATAACTTTGGGGAATTAATTTATTTTTTTGGTACAAAAATAAATGTAGGCAATTTTTGTTGTTGTTCATAAATATTTTTATAATGGAAGAGGTGAATTAATTATTTCATATAACACAAAATATTAATATAATTGGATAATATGTTGGTTTCCAAAGAGAGATTATTTATTGTTTTGGTGAACTTATAGTCACAAGTGGTCCATTAACCACATGCCAAGTGTACATTATATAGTGTACTTGTATTATGCTAATCTATTAGGATTCAATTAATAATGTGCCCTTTTTTATTGCCAATTTGGTTGTCATCAATTTTAATATTGTCATTTTATGGTGAAAGGAATTAATTTGGACCATTGATTCAATATAGATCAATGGCTTTAGCTCTATTTCGGGCCCAATTTTAAATGGCATACCATAAAATCTAAATTTTCTCAGAATTAGGACACATGTCCCAAAGACCAAAACATAAAATAGTTGGCTAAACGAGGATAGTTAGAGACATATGTCAATACAATGGTAGGTGATGCTCAACCCGAGGGAAAATATTATCTTATTTTAAGGGCAAAATAATATTGTCCAATAAGAAAACATTATGGAAACATTGGAAAAAATTTTAAAATATTTGTTTTTTAAATGTAGATTACATTGGTGATTGGACCAGGATTTGGGACCAATTACATGTAAACTAATAAGTGATTAGCCTTGGATTTTGACCCAAATTATTTAATATCTCAGCGACATGGTTGACCCCATATGTAGGTTTTATTAGCCAAATCATGATTTCCCAAAGAGAAAAAAAAATTGAATTTGGCTATTAGAGGTGGAGTGTACATTCCAGAAAATAACATTTCCCCTTGGGGATTCCTTGATTTCCATCAAAGTAGGCTTTTGGTCTTCTGGAGCTAAACTCTAGTTTTCCATTGTCTGGGCATCAATGTTAAATCTAGAGCCTCTTATCTCTTTGAGATTATTTTCATCTTAAAATGAGATAAAATTTTCTTGTCTTCTCCTTTTATCTAATAGAAAAGATGAAATAATATCCCATCCTGGGAAAACAATCATGTCACTTCTTCTCACGAAGTCCCTAGCCTCTTCCACAGTGAGGGAAACATTAGAAGGATCATATTCTTGTAGCTTCTAAAACTAATTCAACAACTACCTCATTAGAATCATCTAGTTTCATTTTCAAGGAAAATCTATTTTGTTTCAACCTAAATAAGAAGCTTTTAAATTCTTCATTTTTTATGAAGTTATCATCACTCATGAACTCAATTGCTTCTATGATTCTATCATCAATCATCTATGCTTGCAACTAATTTTCCCTTTGTTCATCTTTATATGCCTAAGATATCAAATATCTCCTTCTAATATCATCAAAGTACCGATTTCCCCTTGGCCAAATTTGTAGGGATTTTTGCTGAGCCTTCTGTGGCATTTCCACTGTCTTTTTTTTCTTACTTCTTTTCTCTTCCCACTTTGAGCTCTCTAGTTGATCCTCTTCATCATTAGTGAACTCAACAACTATGTCTTCATTAGAATATTCAATTCCAACCTTCTTCCTTATCTCCTTAGGGACTTGTGCTACTATTTCATTAAAATTAAATACACACTTGTCCAATTTTGACTAGTGATGTAGGAGCATCCAGAGGTATAAGGGCAATCCTGTGTCACCCAAAAAAAATTGTACTTAGACTTAGTTTCTATTTCATGTCTTTACATTTTTGGATACCCATTTGGGTCAAATAAAGGTTCTAACTCTCACAGTTCAACTATAAGTGTGCTAGAAAATCCTGAAAAAAATAGGAGCATGCAATTTGGCCATCATTTTGGTGACCTAGAAGGTGTGAATTGGCCAGATGAATGTAATTGTGATTTAGAGCATTCCAGAAAAAGAATCAGGTCAAAAGGCCCCACGGTTTGAAAGTTATTGCAGTTTTTCGAGTTTTGGAAACCTCCTAAGAATGCTTCAAAGTTAGGTTAGGGGCATTATATGACCTCAAAAAGGGCCAAATAATGGGAGATGAGCAAAGCTAGTCCATATATTTATAGAGCACTTTGAGAGCTTTTCAGAAATGTAAACGGTTCGTCAATCGGATCTATGGTTCAAAAGTTATGCCTCCCGAAAGTTCGATTACCATTTCTAGATTCTTCTAGATTTGCGCCAACTTCTACCGCGGCTTCTGGAACATTCTATTTGGTTGGTGGATGCCTAATAGCACTTTCTAGAATTTACTCCTAGTCCTTAACCCTATAGGGTCTATTTAAGGAGATTTTTGGCATTGTAAAAGGTAGTTCGGGGTGGAGTTTGAGAGGAGGTCCTTAAAGGAGAAATTATCTCCATATTTATGCTATTGTAAACCATTAGGGCATGTTTTGAAGTTTATTTTCTCTATACTATTTGTACTAGCCTATTTTCTCAATTAATACAATTTCCCTTTTCTGTTGTGTCTATTTTGTTCTTGGCTTGTGTCCCCATCAAGTGGTATCAGAGCTGGTTTTCCTGAGTGTGTAGACAGAGCGCCGACTGTGAGGCAGTTTGCACCAGGACTGTGTGGTTGTGGGTTCAAGTTAGAAGATGCCTCCATGAAGAGAGCATGGCAGAAGGGCTAGAGCTATTAATCCTAAGGAGGTTAGAGCCCTCCAAAGGCAGGTACAGACATTACAAGAGGAGCTCCTTAGAGGAGCAAATATTGCCGCAGGTGATGACAATGAGGATGACAATGAAGAAGTAATGGGACCAGAAGAGGAATTTGACGGGGAAGTTCTAAATCATGTAGAGGAAAGGCTTTTTAGGGCCATTACTAAGTTTGAGAAAAGACCTACAATTGAAGTCGATGTATTTTCAGGAAATCTGAAACCAGATGAGTTGATCGATTGGATCAATGAACTGGAAGAATACTTTGAGTATGAGGATATCAGTGACCAAGATAGGGTTAAGTTTGCAAAGGCCAAACTAAAAGGCCATGCCAAAATCTAGGAGAAGATCACAAGGAGAAGATCATGGAAAGAAACAGAAGAGGAAAGGAGAAGATCACAAGATGGGATCGCATGGTGGACAAATTGAAGAAGCAGTTCATTCCTGTGGACTATGAGCTTGATTTGTTTAAGAAGATGCATGGGTTAAAGCAAGCAGGAAGATCAGTCCAAGAATATAGAGAGGAATTTTACTGACTCTTGATTAGAGTGGGACATGCAGAAGAAAATAAGGAGAAGGTTTCTCATTATATCAGTGGGTTGTGACCTAGCATCCAGGAGGAATTAAGTCTGGTAAGAATGACCAGCGTTGAAAAGGCATACTAGTTTGCCGTACAAGTTGAAGAGAAGCTGAATAAAAGGTTTGAAGGAAGACAAAGAGGGCATGGTCAAGGAGGAAGGGGAAGCGGTAGGTCATTTGGAGGCCACAATGAAACCCAAAAGAAAAATGAAGATGAGGGTACTAGCAGGAACCAGAGGAATGAGGGTCTCAACCGCTCCCATGACCAAGACTTTGGAAATCAGAGAGGAAGAGGTAGAGGACATGGAAAAGGAAGAGGAGGCTTCCATGGTACCTATTTCCATTGCAATGAAGAAGGTCATCATGCTATTGAATGCCCTCAATGACAAGGAAGGACAGATAGGAGAGCTGAGGGCCAAGCTAGGGTTTCTCATGTGGATGAGGATGCATAATCATCACATTCAGAGGATGCAAAAAGAGGAGAGACCTTGGTAAATGAAAGAGTCCTACTAAGTGGTGAGATTGAACCAGGACAACAAAGGAGTTTGTTCCATACCAGATGCAAGTGTGAGGATAAATGTTGTGATGTGATCATTGATGGTGGTAGCACTGATAACTTGGTATCAGAAGAGATGGTCTCTAAGTTGAAGCTCAAGAGGGAGAAACTGTTAGAGTTATTAGATATTTCCTAATTAACTCTAGTTGCTTAAGCTAAACTTTAGGCATCTAATAATTAATTTCTTTTATTAATTATTTTGATGCAACCTAGGTTAGACCTTTTTTAGGGTTTTGATCTCCTTTATAAGGATGATCTCTTATTGTAAACTTAACTTGAGAGAATTCATTGTTGATATTAGCAATCTTTCTTTTTGCTCATCAAGAATGTCTCATCTATGGATCTGGCAATTCTTGCCTCCATAGCTTTTTGTTTTTCTCTTCTGTAATAAGTGTTTGCATGAAGGTGTTTCTTGGGAGCTATGGGGTTGATCTTTCATCAACTTCAACATGGTATCAGAGCCCCAGATCTTCATGCCCTTGTTCTATTCGTGAGAGTTTTGGCATTGGATCTGACATTGGTTTTCAAATTTGAGCTTTCAACCTTTTTTATTGGATTTGGGGGGTTACTGATTTTTGTTGCACTTTGAGCAAAAAAAGACATCACTGTTGAACTTAGAGCACTTGAAAACCCCCATTTCCATATAAAATACATTTAGTTTTTTGGATGCTGTTGAAATTTGGGGCAATATATATATATTTTTTCTGACAGGTCTCCATACTGGCTCGTACTTCTGCCTACCATCCTTCTTGGCTGGTGGAAATCATTGGTGATGATTTTTTGTGCATGGAGATAGTTTTTTGGGTGATGAGGATTTTGGAGATCATGCCTTGTTTTTGGCGCCCACCTTGTTTACCCCAACTGTGCTTGTAGCGCATTTGGTTCTTGGGTCTCTAGCAAGTTTGGGCCTCGACCCTCTTTTGGACGCAACCCTTTTTTGGGCACTTCTGCCTAATCGAGATATCCTTTGGGATCTCTTCTTTGTGCTCATCAAGGCCCTCTTCACATTGTTTTAAATTTGGTGGGATCTGCTATGAGAAAGGGAGATTGAGAGGTGTGTACATGATCTTGTTTTTCTTGCAAAGGGAAGCTCCTCCTCGGGCAGCCACATGGCAATAGTTGGTCGTCTTCACGTCATCACTTTTGATGTCATTCTTTGCTCTATGGACAAGAATTTTTATGGGCGTCGACGCTCCTCCATTGGCTACTCCACCTTCAATCTCTCTAGTGATATCTCATACTTATTGGTGCATTGATTGGAGGCGCCTCTCTTTGTTACGTGGGTTTAGGAGTTATTTTATGAAGTTGCGGTTGGAAGGCGTGGCGGTCTTCCTGCAGTCATTTGGCGGATTTTAAGGCAAAGATATGGGTATTTGTTACTGTTTGTGTTTTTTAATCAGCGGCTCCTATGCTTCTTAGCTCCACATCGACAGTTATCTCCCTCTATTCCATTTTTTGCTAGTGCTTTTGATCTCTTTTCGGCGGCAATTTCTATTAAGGGCGTGATTTGCGCATTGAGAAGTGCACATTTAGATTTGTTTTGAGTGGGATCTCATGTGGTTTTTCTCTGCATGGACTCTGGAAAGTGTCAGCTGATGTGGCCTCCCGTGATTTTCGTATTTTCTTGGAGTTTATTGTGAGAAAAGGGTGTTGGGAGCGGCTCTGTGGTGTTTGCAACGAAGTGAGATTTTTTTTTTCATGCTGCACGCATCTTGTCTTTGGAGCAGTTCATGGCTTGTATGACATTTTTTTCATGATTTTTTGCATGGCCAGATGCATCTCTTTATGGTGACTCTACAATGGTTTTTGTTTTGTCTTTATGCTCCACCTGCGATCACCACATGGCTTGGGATCCTTCTTCTTTGCCACAAACTTTGTAGTTGCAAGGGCCTTGGCAACCATAACCTTGAAGATCGGCATTGTTTTGCAATTTTTTTTGGCATTTCATTTATGGGAGCTATGCTTGTTTCATGTCTTGGGCCTTGCATCATGCACCCTACACAAATTAAAGGTGATTTGCCTCTTCTTTTTCGAGTGGTTTGTGCTCTACTCGGTGGGAAATGTAAGTTGTTCTTCATCAACAGTTCTGTGTCATGGAGAGATTGCATGTGGCTATATTCCAATGGATGCTTGTAGCTATGGGCAGAGTGCCACACCACCTTCTTTTTTGGGTTGAGCGCTCCCTATATTGGTGTGCTATATTGATGTGTTCCTGAGGAAGCAAGGCATCTCCCATGGCAAATCCCTTTTGGCTTCTTATCTTTTATTTGATGGGAGCTATGTTCAAACCATGGAGGGAAGCATGAAATGTTTATGGAAGCTCGCAGGTGGTCTTTATCACTTGACGGATCCCATTTGCTCGCACCATTTTGACAGTGCCCTTGTTTTTTTGGAGCTTTTATGATTGTACTATGCTTCTATTTCCTCTTCACGTACTCTAAGGCATTTTCATTTTTGCCTTTGTAATGGTGATTGTTTTGTCATTTGTTGACAAATCTTTTTAAACACAAATGCTGTTTTGGCCACCAGTTTTTAATCTGGCACCGGCCCTTTGTTCGGCTTTTGTTTCCGGCGGTTGAATTTTTTGTTTCAACAGGGGTCATTTTATGGCATTTTTTTGCCTTGACGAGCACTTGACCGTCAACTTTGGGCTCATCACCTGCTGATATCAGCACTACATCACTACTCTTGTCACCTCCTCGGACTCTATTTGGACCTACCTTCACTTTTTTGCTCATATCTTGGGCAGACAAACTTTATTTTTTGTAAACGAGATATCGTCGAAAAGCTGGTTTTGAGCCCGTCATAGTGGTATAGTTAGTTTTCAGTTTTGATGCTGTTTTGATAACTTTTTCTATTGTCAAAGTTAGGGGTACAATTTTGCACTCTGGGGGGCATTTCTTGAGCATCCAATCTCCGATTTAGGAATTCTTTATATCGTTGGAAAGGTCTTTCCAACCTCCTTTCAGTGATGCTGGTTGTTTTTCTAGATTCTGCTCCAAGCACATTCTATTCAATCTTCTGCACTTTTTGCATTCTGATGGATAACTTGGTTGTTTCAGGTCCGAGGATCGATTTCTTTGCTTTAGATGATTCATCATGACTTGTACTATCTAATGTATTAGTCTTATGTCTCTTCTGATCTATTTAGCCATCATTTGTATGCATTATTGCAAACGCACTAAGATAAAGTGCCATACTGCATCTATATTTTCGTTTCAGTTGTTTGCCTTTGTTTGCCTTCTGATTCGAGTAGTGTCATCTGATTTCACTCATACAGATTACTGTATTCTTGGGATTCATTATATCTTGTGCCTTATTGTACATGCACTACTTTGATAAAGTGCCATGGGGGGTTGATGTTTTTGCCTTTGTTTTCCATCTTCCTTTTTCTAGTGAGTGTCCCTTCCGTGACATTAGCCTCATGACGTGTCTGAGATTGATCACCTCAGTACACACACATGTACTATTTTGTGCATCTTGATCATGGTTCCTTGACATGCAGTTCTTTTGGCCCACTTTTCAGGTGCCTGTCACCTCACCCTTGTCTGCATTAGGGGGGGTTCTTCTGTTGTTTCTCATGCTTCCTTGGTTTGATTGATCAGCTCTTCAGGCTTTGGTGTTTCATGCCATCTGTATCTTCGAGTTTAGTTGTTTGCCTTTATGTGCCTCTTGATATGATGCAGATTATAGTCTTCTCTACCTGGTCAGGTTCTATTTCAGTGGAGGTCTTTTAGATCAGCAGTTACTTTTGACAGAGCTTTGTAGCTTCTACATGCTTCAATGGTGTTCTACATGATCATCTTTGTTCCTATCTTCTGGGACATTCCCTAGTTTGGAGGCTTCTTCAGTCCTTCACTAGTTTCTTTCAGCATGTTTTCCATCTCTTTTTGAAGTAGAGTTTTTCCCATGTGGTTTTCTCTATTTCTCCTCTTTTCAAAGATTTGGTTGTGCTTGGGTACCTCATCAGGCTTTGTTTTTTAGGACCCATTTCTACTTTCAGCAGTAGTTTCTAGGTTTTTAGCTACTCGCTAAGTTTATCTTAAGGGGGGGTGTTAGAGTTATTAGATATTTCCTAATTAACTCTAGTTGCTTAAGCTAAACTTTAGGCATCTAATAATTAATTTCTTTTATTAATTATTTTGATGCAACCTAGGTTAGACCTTTTTTAGGGTTTTGATCTCCTTTATAAGGATGATCTCTTACTGTAAACTTAACTCGAGAGAATTCATTATTGATATTAGCAATCTTTCTTTTTGCTCATCAAGAATGTCTCATCTATGGATCTGGCAATTCTTGCCTCCATAGCTTTTTGTTTTTCTCTTCTGTAATAAGTGTTTGCATGAAGGTGTTTCTTGGGAGCTGTGGGGTTGATCTTTCATCAACTTCAACAGAAATATCCCTATCCCTATCAGATTGCTTGGGGTAAAAGATGATCATAAGGTCCTGGTAAGTGAACAATGTTTAGTGAAATTCAAAATTGGGAGTTACCATGATGAAGTTCTCTATGATGTTATTTCGATGGATGTTTGCCATCTATTGTTGGGTAGACCATAGCAATTTGATAGACATGCAATACATGATGGACATGCAAACACATACTCTCTAATAAAGGATGGAGTTCGCCACAAATTGAAGCCCATGAAAAAGGAAGGTGAAAAGGTATGTAGTAGTGCTAGGATTTGTCTTATTGATGAAAGGAAGTTTTTAGATGGCATGAAACATCAGCATATGTGCTATGCTTTGATTCCTAGGAAAGATAAAGAAGGTAGTAGTGAAATGCCACTTAAAGTTTCAAATTTACTAGGGGAGTTTGGAGATATTATCTCTGATAATTTTCGTGATGAATTGCCACCAGTAAGGCAAATCAGTCATCAGATAGATCTAATTCCAGGAGCTAGTTTGCCGAACAAGGTTTCTCACAGGATGACTCTTACCGAAACAGAGGAGCTAAATAGACAGGTTCAAGAGCTATTGAGGAAGGGCTTGATTTGAGAGAGCATGAGTCCACGTGTAGTACCTGTAGTACTCACACCAAAGAAGGATTGAGAGTGGAGGATGTGTACAGATTCTCGAGCTATAAATAGGATTACCATCAAGTATCGGTTTCCTTTGCCAAGGGTGGATGATATTATGGACTACTTGAGTGGAGCTCAGTACTTCACAAAGATAGATTTGAAGAGTGGTTATCACTAGATACAAATTCGAGAAGGAGATTAGTGGAAAATAGCCTTCAAGACCAAGGAGGGTCTTTATGAGTGGTTAGTCATGCCCTTTGGATTGATGAACGCCCCAAGCACCTTCATGCGGCTCATGAATGAGGTACTTAAGAAGTTCTTGGGAAAAAATTTTATTGTCTGTTTGGATGATATTTTAATTTTCAGCAAGACTTTGGAAGAACATTTATTGCATATTCGTAGTGTCCTTGAAAGGCTAAGGGAAGAGAAACTATTAATTAATTTGAAGAAGTGTAACTTTGCAAAAAGGGAGTTAGTCTATTTGGGGTTTGTTATATCACCCAAAGGTCTCAAAATGGATCCAGAGAAGGTAAAAGCCATCTTGGAATGGCCTACTCCAAGGTCTGCTACTGAGGTAAAATCATTTCATGGTCTGGTTAGTTTTTACAGGAAGTTTATTAAGAATTTTAGTGGCATATGTGCACCCCTAATTGATACAATAAGAGGGGATAGAAAAGAGTTCAAATGGACTGCAGTAGCTGCGAGAAGTTTTTAATTGTTGAAGGAGAAGGTAACAGAATAGCCTGTGTTGGCACTTCCAGATTCTAGAAAGGTTTTCCAGGTAGATTGTGATGCTAGTGGTAGTGCTATTGGGGCTGTATTAAGCCAAGAAGGTAAGCCTATTGCATATTTTAGTGAAAAATTGAATGATGCAAAGAAGAAGTATTCTATTTATGATCAAGAGTTCTATGCAATAGTTCAGGCCTTAAAGAAATGGAGGCATTATTTATTGCCAAAAGAATTTGTTTTATATACTGATCATCAGGCATTACAGTACCTAAATAGCCAAGGTAAACTTAATCAAAGGCATATGAAGTGGGTAGAGTTCTTGCAGAGCTATACATGTGTGTCGAAGCATAGAAGTGGAAAATCTAACAGCGTTGCAAATGCACTAAGTAGGAGATAGTTGTTGCTTACAGTAATCTAGGTTGAAGTAGTTGGGTTTGATGAACTCAAGAATTTGTACCCCAAGGATCTTGATTTTGCTGAAGAATGGAAAGCTTGTAAAGAACCTGTTGCTGTAGATAGAACCAAGTGGTTAGACTATTTGATTCAGGATGGCATGTTGTTCAAAGGTAGTCAATTGTGCATTCTAAGGAGTTCCATGAGGGAAAATCTGATTAAGGAGAAACACAGTGGAGGGATGGCAGGACATTTTGGTCGAGATAAGACCATTGCCATTCTTAGAGAACATTATTTTTGGCCTCAAATTACACAAGATGTGAAGAAGTTTGTACAGAGTTGCTAGGTTTGTCAAGTTGCCAAGGGGTTTAGTCACAATACTAGCCTATATCAGCCATTGCTTGTTCCATCAAGGCCATGGGAGGACATAAGTATGGATTTTGTTCTTGGATTTCCAAGGACACAAAGGGGTAATGACTCAGTATTCGTGGTGTTTGATAGGTTCTCCAAAATGGCACATTTCATTCCATGCCACAAAACTCATGATGCTGTCCATATTGTAGACTTGTTTTTCAAAGAGGTGGTAAGACTATATTGTCTTCCAAGGAGTATAGTTTCTGACAGAGACACTAAATTTGTGGGGTATTTCTGGAGGACATTATGGAAAAAGTTGAGAATAGACTTGAAATTCAGTTCCACGCATCACCCACAAACTGACGGCCAAACAAAAGTGGTAAACAGAAGTCTGGGCAATTTGCTGAGATGTTTAGTTGGGGATAAGCCCAAGGGATGGGATTTGATTCTACCACAGGAAGAGTTTGCTTACAATAACTCTATAAATAGGAGTACTGGAAAATCACCATTCCAAATTGTATATGGGAATAACCCAAGGACTGCACCAGAGTTGAGGAAGATAGAACACGGGGAGAGGACGAGTGCTGAAGCTGAGGAATTTGCTGAACATATCAAGCGTCTACATGAGGAGGTTCAGGCACACATAACCAAGATGAATCAAGAGTATAAAGCTAGGGATGATCAAAGGAGAAGACATAAGGAATTCCAAGTAGGAGATTTGGTCATCGTGCACTTATGAAAAAAAAGATTTCCAACCGATACTTACAACAAGCTAAAAATGAAGAAATTTGGCCCCTGCAAAATTTTGAAGAAACATGACTCAGGAAATGCATATGAGGTGGAGCTGCCAGATTGTATTCACATTTCTCCCATTTTCAACATTGCAGATTTAACAGAGTATCATGATGATGGTGCAGATGAGGAGCTGGTGTTAGAGCCATGTCCAATCCCTGAATCTAAGAAGGAGGAGATAGAAGACATTCTAGATCATCGTGTGGGTAGGAGTACCAGAAATAGGAAGTATGAAGAGTATTTGGTCAAATGGAAAGGACGACCAATCGAGGACTCAACTTGGATTTTAGAAGCTGAGGTTTCCCATTTGGGATTTCCTCTACCATCCATAAAGTGACAGGGTCACTTTTCAATCTACCCTGGGTGTCTGATGCAGGAGCATCCAGAGGTATAAGGGCAATCCTGTGTCACCCAAAAAAAATGTACTTAGACTTAGTTTCTGTTTCATGTCTTTACATTTTTGGATACCCATTTGGGTCAAATAAAGGTTCCAACTCTCACAGTTCAACTGTTAGTGTGCTAGAAAATCCTGAAAAAAATAGGAGCATGCAATTTGACCATCATTTTGGTGACCTAGAAGGTGTGAATTGGCTAGATGAATGTAATTGTGATTTAGATCATTCCAAAAAAAGAATCAGGTCAAAAGGCCCCACGGTTTGAAAGTTATTGCAGTTTTTTGAGTTTTGGAAACCTCCTAAGAATGCTTCAAAGTCAGGTTAGGGGCATTAAATGACCTCAAAAATGGCCAAAAATTGGGGGATGAGAAAAGCTGGTCCATAGGGCTATAGAGCACTTTGAGAGCTTTCTGAAAATGTAAATGGTTCGTCAATCGGAGCTACGGTTCAAAAGTTATGCCTCCCAAAAGTTCGGTTACCGTTTCTAGATTCTTCTAGATTTGCGCCAACTTCTACCGCAGCTTTTGAAACCTTCTATTTGGTTGGTGGATGCCTAATAGAACTTTCTAGAATGTACTCCTAGTCCTTAACCCTCCAGGGTCTATTTAAGGAGATTTTTGGCATTGTAAAAGGCAGTTCGGGGTGGAGTTTGAGAGGAGGTCCTGAAAGGAGAAATTATCTCCAAATTTATGCTATTGTAAGCCCTTAGGGCATGTTTTGAAGTTTATTTTCTCTGTACTGTTTGTACTAGCCTATTTTTTTAGTTAATACAATTTCCCTTTTCTGTTGTGTCTATTCTGTTCTTGGCTTGTGTCCCCATCAACTAGTAGTCTTCTTTAGGATAGAATGCCTTGAAGGATGAATCTATTTTTTTAATTTCTTGTGCAAAGCTGAAAAAATATCTATACTTAATCATCCTCTTCCTATAGACATCCTCATTTATCTTGTCAACAATGACATCCTCTTCCCACATTGGTTTTGTATGGGGTAGGTTATATCCTCTCATGTTCTTTAGGGTACATTTGATTACATTGTAAGGGTCATATGTTCTGGCTGGTCCAATTAACAATTTGTAGCCTCTTAGATAGGCATTAGTTTCCTTAATGTCATTCTTGCCTATCTCAAAGTCTCCTACCTTGGTGCATCTACACAAGAATTTTCCCTTCTATACAAGTTTGCCTATGTATTCTCTATTCAGTGAAAACAATTGCCAAAACACTTCTACAAACCCTAGTCTCTTAGGGACATAGTTGGGTAGAATGTGAGTTGGCTGTGGGAAACTATAAATTTTGATAAAAATATACTCCTCAAATAAAAAGATACTTCCCCAGTCATGTGTTAATTTTTTACCAAAATCAAAATACATTTTAGGTTTAACAACCTTTCTAACACTTCTATGAATTCTTTCATTCACTATTCCTATCATTGTTAACAAAGGATGCACTAAATAATTATAAAAAGAAATGACATTTGAATAGGGGTAGAACCTTTGGCATAGCCTCATCCATATTTGTACTTGTATCCTTTCTCCCCATTCTTGTGTGGACTTGAAGAAACTTTGATCAAAAGAATCAACATTCTTGAATAGAATTTGATTCATAATCATTGAATAATGTGGGAATATGAAATTCTCCAATTGTCCTTGTTGAGAAAAAATGATATCCTCATGTATCTTATCAATTATGTATGCTACATAATCATACCCAACACTAGTGTTGGGGTCTTGGATGTTCAAAGTCATAACATAATTTCCTCTAAGGGCATTCATGGTTTCATCTGAACCTAGGACTTTGTTCAAACTAAAGATAGTATTTTGGAAGTATCTCTAGAAGAACTCAAGAGGCGTGGTCTTTTCTATTTCCTTCTTCTTTGGAATCTCTCCCTTCTCTTTATGGAACAAAGGGATATGCCTTGTCATTTCCCTACCCATATAAAAGTTCTTATTTTTCTTGAAATTCTCAGCTAGGTCATCAACATCAATAGGCAATGCCATTGGGCCTGCCAAATCAAATGTCTCTATGAATGTTTCTTTGTCTAAGGATAAGAAAATACTTTTGTCTCTTTGATGGAATGATTTACTAACTAGATTATAACATTTGATTAATTCTTTTATCAAGTCCAAACCTAAAAACACTTCTACCATGATTAGTTTGCCTAAATTCTTAACCTAGGGGTTGCAAATTAGAACCTTCTCCACTCTATTTTTATAGAAGAACCAGAACATATAATATTTTTTTCTATTAGGAACATTTGCATTGTTGACATATCAGTCAAGTTTGTTATTAATGACACACACTTATTTAGATTCTGTATGGTTATCGAGCTCACTGAACAATCTACAGTGTTTTCCATGTAATTAAGTGGCCACCAAGAATTTTAATGGTTACCAAGTATATTTAGTTAGTGTG